>RJWM01014182.1:5000-51233 GCA_004363535.1 Dasyprocta punctata | reverse complement strand
AAAAAAAAAAAAACCCTACAATATCTGTGGCTTAAAGAGCAGGAGGACAGAATTTAGGACAAGTACTGGGAAACCCAAGGAAGGAAAGCGCCAGGAAGGGGTGGGAGAAAACACAAGCCTGTATATAAACCCTTCTCACATTTTTGGCGAACTCCTGAGCCATACAAATGCAGGGCTGACTGCAAGCAACCCAAATAAAGAGAAAAAAACCCAAAAAACAAAAAAGTGAGCTGATATTTAAGCTGTGCTCCAAAAGAGAGTTTGTACTTTGGGTACAATTAAGATACTCACTCCTAAAAGTATCTGCCCTCTTTGGAGGAATGTAACAGAATCCAGAGTACCCGCAATATAATATTCACTACATTCAAGATATGATTCAAATTTACTAGGCATACAAAGAAAATGGAATCAATTTTAAAGAGAAAAGATAACTCAGGTGTTAGAATTACCATTACAGATTTTAACTGTGCTTAATGACATAAAATGATATGTATTCCTTGTGAATGATAACATAGGACATCGCAGCAAAGAAGAAAAAAAACTTCACCAAAGGGGATCAAATGGACATTCTAAAGCTGAAAAATACAATTTGTAAAATAGAATAATGATGGTATGGCTTAATAGCATAATGAATTTGATAAAGGAAGTCAATGAAGGTTAAAATAGAGAAATAGAAATAATTTATTCACAAGAACAGAAATGAATAGAGCCTCAGGAACTCACAGGCCAATATCAACACATGGATAACTCAGGTACCAAAATGAGGGGCAGCAGAACAGGGAAAATCATAGTTTAAAATAAATAGCAGAAAATACCTCATATTTAGACACAACTCTGCAGATGCAAGAAATGCAGTAAACTCCAAGCAAGAAGAAGTACAACAAAACCACACAAATATATCCTTTGCAGATCATGAAAACCATGAGGGAGGTAAAATCTTAAAAGACACAAAAAGTTAAATAATTTTCCCCCAAAACCTCCCAAACAAAATCAAACCAAAAAACCCCACAAAACCATTCTATATAGGGAAAAACAAAGACTTAAATGATTTCTGACTTCTCCATAAAAACCATGGATCCCAAAGACAATAAGCAAACACTATCCAGACACTGAAGCACAAAGCTGGCAACCTATAGTTCCACACCCAGCAAAAAGTATCCTCCAAGCCACAACAGTCAAAAACAAGGATATCAGAAAATACTTGGATGGTATCTATGTTTCTGAAAAGGGAAGAGTTCAGCAGCCAGATGAATAAGATCCCAGAGTTATCCAGCCACAAAAACAAGCTTCTGGATTGTAAGACCAATCTGGGATATTTTAATGAGGCAATAAAAGATCTTTATTGAAAAAAAAAAGTATTCTCCAAGAAATAGGGTGAAATTGAAATGCCTCCATTCAACAAAACAGAGAGAATTTGTAGCTAGCACAACTGAATTACAAGAAGTAATTCCTCAGGATGTAGGGAAATTATACCAGATGAAAACTTAGATCCCCAGGAAAGCATAAAGAACATCAGAATAAGGAAATACCTAGTAAGCATAAAAAATTATTTTCCCTTTAGTTTCCTTGAATGCTTATGATTACTTAAAAAATTACAATGTTTTCTTATAGATTTACTTTGTATTCAGATATAACATACATGAAATCTGTATCACAGATGGATCTGTACAGCTATAAATGCCTACATTTAACATAAAGTAGTAAAATGCTCTCAATAGTCTGTGGAAACTAAAAAGTGTATATTGCAATCCCAGGACAGACAATAAAACAATAATGCAAAGAGGGATAAAGAGCCTCAAAGTAAATTATTATGAAATTCTAACAAAATTCAAGTATTGTAAGAGGTAGAAAGGGCAATAGTAATAGTAATAATCATAATAATAATAATAATGACAAAAACAAATAACAAATGGCAGATCTACATCTAACCACAGTAAGTTATAAAATTCTGAATACTAATTAAAAGACAGAGATTGTTACAATGAATATAAATAGAACTTTCCACTATTAGCCGGCTATATAGTTACACATAAAATACAATGAGAGATTGAAAGGAAATACATGGAAAGAATACATAGAATAAGGAGTGGTAACAGTAATACCAGAATTCAGGATAATATTTCATAATAAAAAAAATGGGCCAACTGATCAGGAAGGTATAATTTGCATATACCTCATAAAAGCTTCAAAGTATCTAAAAGAAAAACTCACAGGATTTAAGGAAAAAACAGATACTATTAACAATCACACATGAATATGTGACTGCCTCTTTTAGCAATGAATGGAGACGGTCTTATAGATAAATATTTGAACATCTCTCTTTAGCAACTGATTAGAACAACTAGATCCCCCCACTTACCAAACACTAGAGACACAGATGACCTAACCACACCTTCAACCATGTAGACCTAATGGACAGCTATAGAACATTACACTCAACATCTGCAGAATACACACTGTTTTGATGTGCTCATGATACGATTATCAAGATTGACCATATGTTCACCCATATAGCAAGTGTCAATAAACTTAACAGAACTGAAAACATATACAGCATGCTCTCTAATCACATGGGATTAAATTAGAAGTGAATAAGAATTAGGTTGTTGTTAACTAGGTGTCTAGTAACTATGAGTTAACTAGGAAAAACTCAAATATTTGGAAAACAAAAAGCACATTTCTAAATAACATGGATCCAGAATATTATAGAAGACATTAGAATATACTTTTAATTGAAAGAAATAGAAAAGGGCTGGGAGTTTGGCTCAGTGGCTTAAGCGCCTGCTTGGCAGGTGCAAGGTTGTGAGTTCAATCCCCGGTACCAATAAAAACAAAACAAAACAAACAAACAAACAAACAAAAAACCAGAAAAAAAAAAAAAGAAACAGAAAATTCAATATGCTAAAACTGGTGGGATACAGTTAAAGCATTTTAGAAGGAAATTTACATATTTAAAAGCTCATATGAGAAAAGTGGAGAGTCTAAAACTAAGGACTTAAATTTTACTTTAAGAAACTAGAAAAGGCAAATTAAAGTCAATATGAGGAAGGCAATAGTAAAGATAAAACTAGAAATCAATGAAATAGTAATGGAAGAGTGTCACTATTGACCCTATAGATACTTACAGGCTAATAAGAAAATACTATGAACAAGTTTATGCCAACACATTTGACAAAAAACTAAAAAGAAAATTGCAACCACTTTTTTGTCTATTAAAGAAACTGAATTATTAGAAAGACAGGCATGCTAGCTAATGGGCTCCCCCCAGTTTCAGATGGTTTGATTGGAGAATTCTAACAAATGTTTACTAAAAATGGAACAACAGTCTTAAACTCTTTCAGATAATCTATTACAAGGTCAACATAGCTCTAATACCAAAACTGTATAAAAATTTAGTATTGGCTAACAACAAGAACAGATTCATTCAGCTATGTTAATATACCAAAAGGGACTTTGGCAGATATAAAAATCCAAGGAACAAACAAAAAACAGAATTGTTTCCTTCTATTTCATTCTTATTTGTGTCTCTATTTAATAATAAGTGAATCAGTTGCCTTAGGACTGAAAACTGATCTGGGAGTAAACGCATCTACCTCTCCTTTGCTTACTTTGGGGTCTCCTTTCCTCAGGAGCCATCATTGTACTTCCTCTCTAAAGTAAGACATGAGGGCGCAGGTGGGGACGATACAGGACACACTTGTTTGGGCGGCAGGAAACCTGATTCTGGCCACAGGCTATCTATGCTCTCAAGTCTGGCTTTCTTCATAGCAAAAA
The DNA here is from genome assembly GCA_004363535.1 of Dasyprocta punctata. NCBI lineage: Eukaryota > Metazoa > Chordata > Mammalia > Rodentia > Dasyproctidae > Dasyprocta > Dasyprocta punctata. The sequence continues at coordinate 47,459 of RJWM01014182.1, read as the reverse complement.
TTCAAATTTTGGTCAAAAGTTTGCTGAAAAACTCAAAGCAAAGCAAAACCATAAACAAAACCACATTTGTAAATGGGAAAGGGACCAAGAGATGGAGAGTGGGGAGAGGGAAGAGAGGGGAAGGTGACATTAAAAAGAATGAAGATGTATTATGTAAATGTATTAACTCCACAAGGAAAGTAATCACTATGTACTGCAAACGTGTATTAATAAAAATAAATTTAGAAAAAAAATTAAAAACCTCAAAATTCATTCTTACTTAGCTCCTAAAAACAGAAAATAGGGTAAAAAAAGAAAAAAGAGTATTTTAGAATGTTCTAGAAGTCATAAACAGTCTGCCTGTGGAAGTAGGAAGTACACCTTACAGAGCGCTCTTCTTTCATCAGCACTGGAGGGGAACAGTGCTAATAGCAGTGACTCTGAGAGGAGAGGGTCGTTAGGAGAAAGTAGCATGTCAAGATATCCTAGTCAAGGAAGAAAAAAAGGAATTCACAAAAACAGAAAGCAGATACCTATCATTGGAGTGCCAGTATGAGAACTCCTGCTGTGGGTGGACGGCACAGAGGTACCTTCTCAGGAGGGCAAGCCGCACTGACATCTGCCCCCCGCTGCTGAACTCCAGCTTCCTGTTACAGCTCTCAAAGTTGTGGTCAGCGAGCACTTGATTACGAGCTGTTCTGAGCAAGGTAGAGTAACAGAGGCTAAATTTATTCATTCACCCATCTAAAAATTTTTTAAAATGACCAAAATACATGAAGCACCATTTTTCATTCATTCAATATAGGCTGGAGGCAGTACAGGGATCTCTGAGGGAGAGAGAACACAAGATGAGCTCCAAACTGCACACCTGGTGGTCCAGAGAGATTCTAGACACAGTGTAGATTTAGAAACCCAGGCAGACCCCCCTGAGCTGGCAGCCCGGAGGGGCTAAGCTACAGTTTCCTGGACAGAGGGAGAGAGAGAAAGCACCTCATTCCCTAGAAGGGTCTTCCCTGAGTCATAAATCGAGTGCTGATCAGCAAGTGCAGAAGCCAGGGAAAGTGGGTCCTTACAGGAAGACAGAACACTCTCCGCATCTCACATCTCATGCACTGCTGTTTCCTTGGTAAGTCAGAGTAGAAGACCTCACACTTTGATAGCTTCATTGCTTTGGGTAACACTCAGAGGGTACTGCTTCAGTAGTGGGGAAAAAAAATCAGCCCTAAATTAAAGGTGGTTCTGGGTCCCATCAAAACAAATGAATAAATAAATAAATAAATAAATAAATATTTGAAAGAAAGTAGGCTTCAAAAGAATCAAACCAGTTTACAAGAATTGACTTTATCATGAGTGATGGTATGAACAGCTACTTTGAAGAAAACAAGACATTATGGTAGCCATTGCTGATTTCTTATCATCTTTGTTGTGAAGTCCAGTAGTGTTTTTATCTTTTGTTTTGATCATTCTTAGTCCATTCTGTATTGTTTGATTTCAATATGTGTGCAAGTGTGGACAGCTATTTTGAAGAGAACAAGAGACATTACGGTGGCCATTGTTGATTTTCCTATTGTCGGGTTTTGAAGGCCCGTAACACTGTCATTCTTTTGTTTTTATTGGTTTTATACTACTGTGTTTTGTTTGAATTCATTATGAGTGAAGATATGGACAACTATTTCAAAGAAAGCAAGAGACATTATGGTAGCCACTGTTGATTTCCTGTTCTCTTGTTTTGAAATCCTGTGTTGCTTGCATTGTTTTGTCCTGATCTGCTTTCTTCTGTTTTGCTTTGTTTTATTCTCTTTAAAATAAAATTAAAAAAAAAAAAGACAATGACACATACTTAAAAACAAAAACAATGACAACAACAATAACAACAACAAAAAAAACCCCAAAACAATCAAACTATTAATTTCACGGATTCTTAGAACAAAGCTCAAGGATATTTATATAAATACAAAACTATTCAGGACCTACATAGGCAAAACTCACAATATCTGACACCTAATCAAAAATTACCAAAATAGGAAGATGCAGGAAAATGCAATCCCTTAGGCAAAGACAAAAACTAATTAATAGAAACAAATACAGAAGTGACATAAGTGATAAAATTAATCTAAAGACATTAAAAAGTTATAAATTATATTCTACATATCCAAGAGGGAGAAGAAACATTACGTGTGTTTAAAAGAAATACAAAAGTGAGAACAACTCATAGTGAACTTTGAGATGTGAAAACTACAATCAATGGATTTAACAGCCGATTAGACATTGCAGAAAAAGACATTAGCAACTGTAAAGGCATTGACATTATCCAAAATGAAACACAGAGAGAAAAAGGACTGAAAAAAAGAGTCAGTCAGCAGACGGACAACTTCAAGCAACCTGGTATATGTGTAGCTGAAATCTTGAAAATGGGAGTAGAGAAAATTGTTGACAGATTGTAAATACCATGGACATTCAGATTAAGTTAAAATTCCTTCTATTTTCACAACTTAAATCTTCACAAAATGCTATTTGGTGAATATTGTTTCTAAAATTGTGGGTTTTTTCTTGGAAATGTTAATATTTATTTAAAAACAAGCTTGCATTTAAAATCTGGAGTCTTATATATCATGAACCAGCTAGATGAATGGGAAATGAAATGTGGTCCCATGGTGCAATTCATACACATTCAGACATTCCTGGGTGCTTTGGTTTGATCAAAGAAAACACAGGACCTAGGATGAAACTCTATCCACTTCTTCATTTAACAGTACTACAAGCAGTGAACTTTTCACAAACATTAAAAAAAATGAATGAGAGTTTCCTCTACTTGGAGATGGATGATTACTAGAGAGATGACTAACAATTATTTGCACTGTGGGCCAGTTATAATGAGGAAGCAGAGGCAGCAAATGCTGCTTCTTTGCCTCAAAAATTTGCCTACAGATTACATTGGAAGCAGCCTGCTGCAAAGCACAGTCACAAAACCCTGAGCCAAGATCTCATTTAAAATAAAGCACAGGAATTACACAGAAAATTGGGTAAGGAAAAAGGGAATGGGGAAAACAAAATTTTTGTTCTAAATTTCAAGAACCCAATTAAATAACAGAAAAGGGGGAGGATGTAGCTTAGTGTCAAGGTCCTGGGTTCAACGCATCTACTCCCCAAAAAGATTAATAGTCTCCCAAAACTTCAGAGTTAAGGCACCTTTGTTCAATTTTTCCCCTTGCCTGGTGGTAAAGATCTCAGCCCAGGGGAGGGCTACTCGGCATGAGCGCAGGGTCTGCGTTACAAGGCACCTGACTCGAGGCCAGCGCTGACCATAGCACTCATCTGAGTGGGTAAAGTTAAAGGACTGTGGACCCTGAGGACTTCACGGCAGCTGAGTGGGAGGGTTAACTCTCCTAGAGGCTACTCTTTGCAACCCCCTTCACCTAATGTGATTTCTACAAGACATAGTAAGTCCACACATGGTTACTGTCAACTTAGGGTGTTCAGCATTTGAAGTGCTTTGTAGAGTGCTAGTTTGATTCACCAAGGACTCTTACAGTATCTAGCCAGGAACACAATTATCCTTCTTAACCTTTTTGGCTAACCAGCCCTTTTCTGCCTTGTAGGCGGATCTGAACTCACTCTTGACTGCTGTTTTCAGAAGTCATCATCCAGGGCTTTGTGGTCTCACTCGGTGGGCTGGGAGGCAACACCTCTGAACCATGGCCCCAACTGTGCCCGGGGCTTGGGTGAGATCCTTTGTGAATCTCAGCCTTTTCTTGAAAACAAGAAGCAGACAGAATGCTCTCACTGTTTCAGTAAATTTCTATTATTCTGTTTTCAATCATAAGGAAAGCAACAATCTCTAGGGTCTTCTTTGGTGACTACTAGCTTTCCTTCCCACCAATACCCTTTTTGTAGCCATCAACAGGTGGAATAGTTTGTGAAAAGAGCCAAAATGGAGATGAGGTAGGAACAACTAAAGAAACAGTTCTAATTTTTTATGCCTTAATTTTAGCACCAGCTGTAAGCCTGCTTCTTCTTTTTTTTTTCCCTTACCTGAGTTTACTAGGCACTTGGGCCTTGCCTCTAGAACTATGTAATACTCAGTAAAAAACATGGTAATCAAACCGGTTTTCAATGAGCAATGTGACTCATCAAAAACTGAAAAATTGGGACTGACTTGATAAATGTATGGTTTAAATATACACGATTTTCGGAACAATTTTGTATTTTTTAACTTCTTTTATTTTACTGAAATTTTTTGTTAACTCACATTCCTATTTTCTTCCCTGCTTCTGTTGTGTAGATTATTCTCATTTGCTAAGCACCTTCGATCATGATCATATTTTTAATTATAGGAATAAACAAGAGACTAAACCAGCGGTGGCAAGCCTACCTTTACATTATTGTGCTTTTAAGAGAAAAGATGTTAAAGTATGAATTGTTTCTTCTAAAGGAAAACCTCAGTCTTCAGATTGAAATGCAGTGCTGGCACTTTGCTATAAATAAGTGGGTTTTGGGTTGCAGTTTGGGCGCTCATCTCTAAAAGATTCGCCATCACCGGACTCAACTATCCCAACAACACTCATCACGAGTGCAAATTCTATCCAAGTTCTGTCACATAAACAGAAATATATTATACTAAACAAATTAAATACCCATGTCAAACACAGTCCACTAACTGTGTTAATACAGCTTTCAAAGCTCCTATTTAAGCCATATTAGGAAGATATATGTATGAATATTTCTGAGTTATATAAATCCCAGTTATAATAATCCTGACAAGTAGTTCTACTTCTGGTAGTTTTACATTGCTTATGGAATTTTTTATTATGGTATTAAAACATCCAACTAAAATTTCCTGAACACCATTTATGAGCATGATATATGTAAAAATGACTTCAATTTGTTGGTGTTATATGCCTGCCATTAGTAAATCAAAGAGCATGCATGCATCAGTTTTTGCCTTAGATATGAATTCACACTCCAAATGATATTTGATACATAAATTTAGCAGTTTATACCTCAAGGGGAGGGGTGGGCTTCTTCTGTTTTTATTTACAGTGAAAATTGAATCTTAACTAGTCACATGGGACTATGACAGACAATAATCTATTGTTGAGCATTAGTCTCAGTATTTATCTAATTTATTGACTGAGTGAAATGAGGTCTCTGATTTAGCTCAAGAGTTTGGCATTTAAAATTTTTACTTTGTATAAGTGTTTGACTAGCAAATAATTTTCAAATTAGTATATTGATCTTGAAAAACGTGACCCAATACAAAAAAGATATCAATACATACCTTAACATCTCTTTCTAAAATGAAACAGTAACAAATGTATCTTTTTGAATAAGTGTGTGTGTGTGTGTGTGTCTCTCTGTGTGTGTGCATGTATGTGTATTAAACAAGTTTAATTAGGAGTAATAAAATTGTCATCATTTATTTCTTTGGCCATACGACATCCAAAGAAGCACTTATTGTTTTAAATAATTTGGATAAATTGACCAAAACAGATGGATTTAGGTCAAAAAAATTATATAAGGTGCCTGCGTGTGTGTGTGGTAGTATCATAAATTTTCTCTAAGGAGCTTCTCCAAGGTAGATTTAGCTTTCAAATATGCTTTTTAAATATGAGTAGAAAGGTATAGATTAGTTATGGTTTTGCTGTTTCTAAGGAGTAAATTTGTTACTATTCAGCAGATAGTACTTTAAATTTTAGTGTGGTGATTAGCCCATATTTTGCAAGTGTTTGACCATTACTTGAGTATGAAATTAGGAAATGTATATTTTACCTTACATTCTGTTTCTAATTATACCAACTTTGTTGACATTAGAAAAATATTTGTGCATTGCACTCCCCTTCAATGACCTCATTAATGTAACTGTTGCCTCTGCATAGACTTTAAAGTTAGCAATTTAGATCCCAGAAAGAGCCTCAAGAAATAAGATAAATTTCTTTAGGACATCTCATGGGAATAAGTAACCGTGAACTCTTGAAAGTGAATTAGACTATCTGGTGCTACCAATCGTGTGGTAATACCCTGGCAATTTTGTCTAACCTCTGAGCCAAGTTTCTCAATTAAATTGACCAGAAAACAGTCCTCTTTCTTTCCCAGCTCCTAACTTAGTAGGTTTTAAACTCATAAACGAAGTTAGGCAGCTGCTATTATGCTTGCATTTGACACAGTTATGTTATAAATTTAAATGAAGCAATATCTACTCTGTGTTCTAGTTCCTCAAATGAATAGTTCATTTCATATAAATAGAGGGATTATTAATAACTACATTCTGTTTTTCTATTCCCTCTGTAGTTTCAATTAGTTACACAGCTATTTACTTCCTTCTTACCTGCCTGATATTTAAAAATCTTTATTCCAATGAAGAACAGCTCAGTTTGTGGAATAAGTAAAGTGACTTGTGAGTAACATTTACCTCCTGGGGACTATTAAGGGGCTGAATAGGAGGCTACATACAACTATCCTGGAAATGCTTAGTCAAATGGATGGAAATCTTATACCTTGAGTTTTCCTACATAGTAAATAAATACAAGATAAATCTTTAAAAACAGAGAAAACTTTAGTCCTAATCTCTACAGTGATTAATGACTATTTGGAATATAACATAAAATTTAAAAAAATTTTAAAACCCAAAGAATTAAATTACTGCAATTACTGCATTTGTAATTTTTGGCACTGTAAGAAAGAACATCTCACTTTGATAGCCTCCAGTGATATAAACTTGGATAAGCCATCTGACCTCTCTCAGACTTCGTTTATTCATTTGGGTCAAGTGTCTCATAAGATCTGTTCCAGATCTAAAAACATTAAGGGATTGTATTATTGGTAGGGTATATTTTAATAAAGCTCCAACCGCAAATATTGCTAAGCCAATCTTCAAATACAAAGACTTGCCATACTGGCAATGAATATTGGGGTTGGGTGGGCAGTTGTAGGAAGAAGAACAAAGTGAATGCCACATGTGGGGGAGGTAGATAATCAATCTGAAACGAAAAGGAGATTTTTGTGTAGGTAAATAGAAAAATGTTACAAATGCAAGCAAAGGCCACATTGTTGAAGGTCCTGAACTCTAATATAAGGGGTTTAGATGTTGACCTATAGGTGATGGGGTGGAATAAAATATAGAAAAGGTTTAAAGAGCGCCAGAGACTTTCTAACAGGGCAATAGCACTAATGACAGCAATAGCTAAATTTTATTTGGCATTTATTATATGCCATGCATATAATGTCCTTTTCATTTATTAATGTATTCAAATACTGAAGACAATAGCCCTGAATTATATAATATTATTAAATCTTTTGTTAGAAAAATAAAGAAAAAGAAATATTTAAGTAACTTGCCTAATCACAGGCACACACCATGCTTGAGGAAAAGACCTACAATGATGGGACTCACAATGATTTAGCGGGTAAAAAAATGGGAATTTATTTTTGCAAATCTGATTTTTGTTTATTGCATTAAGAAAATATGTGCATATTTTGAGTGTAGATTTTTTTTTTACTAAAATGCAGTTTTATTTTCAGAAGGAACACATATATAATAGTTATTGTTTAGCATGTCTGTGTGGGAAGATGAATAGGGAAGTCTACCAAACATTTAAAGAACAAATGATACCAATTCTATAAAATCTGTTTCAAAAAACTGAAGGAACATTTCCCAATTTATTCTGTGATGCCAGCATTCCCTAAGACCAAAACTGGACAAAGATATTACAAGCAAGGAAGACCAGAGACTACTATGTCTCAGAAACACAGATGCAACATAAATAAATAAATAAGAAACCTCAACAAAATGTTAGCCAATTGAATACAAAACTGCACAAGATTTACATACCACAGTATGTATGGGTTGAATATTTCTAGGCATGCAAGGCAAGTTCAATATTTGAAAATCAAAATCAAATGATGTAACACATGTCAACCCAACAAAGAAAAAATAACCCTACGATCAGATCAATAGATACAGAAAAAGCATTTGATAAAGATCACTCATTCATGATAAAAACTCTTACCATACTTGGAATAGAGAGTGACTTCTTCGATCATGAAGAATATCTATAAAAATTTTACAGCTAAGAGCATACTAACAAAAATAAACTAATTCTTTAGAGTTCCCCCCAAGATCTTGATGAAGACAATGAGGTCCACTCTTAATATCCCTAGTCAATACAATACTCAAAGTCTTACAAAATGCAACAGACAAGACAAAAAGATGTGTATTGGAAAGGAAGAATAATACTGTCTTTGTTTACAGATGATATGATTTTTTCTCTATGTGCTACAAGTCCCAAGCAGTAGGAGCCCTATAACTAATAAGTCATTAGAGCAAGATTGCAGGATTAAAGGTGAGAGATTCGTTCTAGATAGTAGATTGGAGCTTAGATAACACGATATTTTAGTATATGTGCTGTGGAAGTGAGCACTGGCTATCAAAATATGCAGAAGCTTAAATTCCTTATACAAAATTGAGTAGTATTGTATATAACCTACTTATACCTTATTATACACTTGAAAATTATCACTAGATTTTTATAATACCTAATACAATGTAAATAGCTGTTAACTGTTTTGTTTAGGGAATAGTGACCAGAAAAAATGTCTACACGTGTTTAGTACAGGAACATTAAAAAAAATTTTTTTTTCAATGCAAGGTTGATCAAATTCACTGATGTAGTATACAGGGATATAGAGGGAAGACTGTATACTAATGTCAACTGTTTTCCTATATATAAAAATGAGTGATAAGGATGCAAAATTAAAAACACATCATTGAATTAACATCAGATAAAATGAATTACTCAGGTATAAATCTAGCACAGTGTATAAACAATCTATGTGAGGTAAAAATACAATTTCTCTTACTCCTGATGAGATAAATTTTTAAAAGATTTCAAAAAGATTTCCATGGACAGAGATTAAATATTGTTAAAATGTCAATTCTTTTGAACTTGATTTATAGATTTAACACACTCCCGATCAAAATGCTAGCATGTTACTGCGTTGATATTGGCAAAAAGATTTTAACACTTATATGAAAAATCAAAAGGCTGAAAACAGCCAACACAGTACCGAAGAAAAGCAAAGCCCAAATACTGATGCTACCTGATCTCAGGACTTACCAAAACAATACAGAAATCAGGAGAGTTGGAATGGGTGAAAGAATACTGTAGGCAAATAGATGACAGAATAGAAAGCCCAGAAACAGACCCACAGAAATTTAGTAAATGCATTTTAAACAGAGGAATAGAGTCATGATCTATTAACAAATGAAGCTAGAATAACTGGACACTTATGTGAGAATGTCTTATATTTTTAACAAAAAGGAGTTGAAAATGGATCACATGCTAAATATAAAATATAAAAATTAAGTTTCTAGAAGATAACATAGAGGAAAATCAAGGCATCTGGATTTTGACAGTGAGCTTTTAGATACAATCCCCAAAGCGTGACCCCTTAAAACAAACATTGATATGTTGGGCATCATTAAAGCTAAAAGCTTCTGCTCTGCGAAGGATAATAGCATGCAAATGAACAGTTCTAACCTGAGAAAGTATTTGCAAACACATCTGATAAAGGGTTTGGATGCAAAATATGTAAAGAAACCTTAAGATTTAATAATAAGACAACTTGAAAAGAAAATTATCTGAAGAGTCCAAAAGACGATATATAGAAAACAAGTAAACACATGAAAATCGCTCTGTGTATACTGTTCCTCCTTAGTAAATTACAAATGAAAACACAGAGGTATCCTTATGTCCTTATTGGTATGGCTAATGCCCCAAAACAATGAAAATCCAATGCTGACAATGGTCTAGGGTGACCTGAACTCTCACTCACTGCTAGCAGGAATGCAAAATGGTACAACCACTTTGGAGATGTTTTGGAAGCTTCTTATAAAACTAAACATACTATTAAAAACAACTTGGCAATTACATTTTTTATGTTTAAAATTTATATTCTAGTGAGTTTAAAATATATGTGCACAGACATACCTAGACATGAATGTTCATAGCAGCTTAATTAATAATTTCCAAAATGTAAAGCAACCAAAATATTTTGCAATAGGCAAAAGGATAAGCAAACTACGGTGTACCTAGACAGTGGAATATTATACAGCAATAAAATAAAAGAGCTCTCAAGTCACAAAAAAGGCACAGAGGAACTTGAGTGCATATTACTAAGTGAAACAAGTCAATCTTAAAAGGTTTTTCCAACTACTTGATTCCAACTATTTAACATTCCGGAAAAGGGAAAACGATGGAGCCTGTCAAAGACCAGTAGTTCTTAGGGGTTCATGGGGCAGAGATGAGTTGATGGAGTACAAAGGAATTTTAACACAGTGAAACCATCCTGTGTGATACTGTAATGATGGATATATTGCATTGTGCACTTGATGAAACTCACAGAATTGTGCAACTATCAGTGAACTCTGATGTAACCTACAAACTTTAATTATCAGCACTGTTCATCAGTTATAACAAATGTACCACACTAAGGCAAGATGTTAATAATAAAGGAGAGAGGATGTGGTGGGGGGCGTGTGCAGGAGAAGCACTTGGGAACTCTCTATACTTTGAATTAAACTCTTCTGGAAACCAAAAACTGCCTTAAGAAATGAAATTTATTAACTTAAAAAAAATCCACCTCCATCTGAACAGATCTCTTTCGGGGTAGGGGGTTGCGACACGCCTAGGTGAGCAAATGGAGAGTGTTGTCACAAGTTTGGCAGCAGCAGAGAGAACCAGAGAGCAGTAAACATACGAGGAAGAGACAATTCCTCCTTATTGCACTCCTGGCTCCTGATGTCACCCCTCACCACACTAATGACAGAATGACCTGTTACAGGAAGTACAAATGTGTCATATTCCTGCTCTAGTGGTTGGAAGAAAACTCATGGGCTCTAAGAGAACAAACTCCCTGCCTGGCATCCAAGGCCCCAAATGATGTGGAAAGTCTCCAATTCTCTGTTCCCCCTGGGTCATTTTACCCCATTCTTCCCAGTGTTCACACCCCAAGAGTCATGTACACAGACTTGCAAAGTCTTGTTCATTCTTCAAATGTCAGTTAGGGAGGAAGCTCTCTTCCAAATAATCTCCCCTCAGTTTCCCAGACAGCCTTAAGATAATTTTCCTACATTCCCGTGGGCCTTGGTGCTAGGCCACCACTAGATAAGTGTCACACCATGATATATTTACTCATCTGCACGTCTGGCAATCATTTGACCCAAGCTCCTTTAGGAGGCTATTATCCTGTGTCTATCTTTATAGCCTTCACAGCTAGCACGGAGGCCGGTATACAGTAGTTGTTGAATAAATGCTTGTTCAATCAACACCAGGAACTGAACATTCAAGCCTGGATTTACCACAGTCTCTATGGTAACATCCTCTACCTAGTATTGTAACAGTTCCTACTCCTGTAATTAATTCTCACTTGTATGTATAGTGAACTTGTATATATAGTGAACTGTTGATTAAGCACAAGAGGATCCTCCACGCTGTAGCAAATCTTACTTTTAACTTCTCGTTGACATCACCAGCTGTTTACCTTGTGTCCTTCACTGACATTGTCACCAATTCCCTCTGCCTTTACTCTTACGGCAGCCAAGATCATGGCAGAAACTGGAAAGAGACACAAACCCTTATCTGCCTCCTCTAGACTGAAGATTCTAGTCTTAATGCAAGTAATTCCAAAGTCAGGAAAAAAGTGGCTGTAAAGGGAAACCTGGTAAAGCCGGCAACCAGGACACCTTGAGAGAAGGTATGCAGTGGGAGAATTGGGAACATTTTTCTCCAAACAAGATTTCCTATCACAAACTACAAATCTTTGAACAGACTTTACAGTAGGATCCTTAATAAATAATGCTACATTTTGATATACCTTATAGTCTATGCCCATTATTACTAATGTTTTATAATGTTTAATTTTATCAATATCTTTAGACTCATCAACTTGATCATACTAAACGGTAGGGTGTATAGGAATAAAACATGACTAACTACACATAATGGAAACAGTCATATATTAAAAACCATCTTCGATCTCAGACTACTAGTAAAGATAAAATATAAATACTTTAATTTCAGGCACAGGTTTTTTTTTATTTTATGTTTCCCTGAGTATGCTATATGAAACTATTTTTTAATGTCATTTACATTAAACTCTTGAGTTGCTGACTGTGCCTTAGATTCTTCTGAAGGCCCCCAGTAGTGATTCCTCTTTTAAATTTAAAAGCCTAATGAACCCAGATTTTAAAAAGTAGCTAATATTGGGTTGAGGGCCAAACAATATAATGATGCAGAGCTACTTGCATTATTCCTGGAGCTATTTGATTTTGACAAGCCCACATTTGGTAATTAACATGAGAATGCCCCCTTGGGCCGTTCTCCTGTTAGCTAAAATATCTTATAAATTACTGTAATAAAAGGGGAAAAAAGGAACACGCTGCCTGTCAATGTTTCAACTTATCTAGCAAGAGGAGGAGACAAAGCCCTGATCTGGAAACATGCAGATGCCAAATGGGAGCATAAATTCTACTGTCTGCCCCAACGGGGGAGAGTCGCCCATTCAACAGCAAGACAAGTGCAAAGCAGCCACAGAATTCCCCAAGCAAAAGCTGTGCTGGCCCTTTGGACAGGTAGTATCTGCAAGTTTCATAATTGCCACTTAGTGACACCACATCATCTACTAAATGCTAGGTTGCTGGACACTGTATTTGCAACCGACGGGCTGCTTCATATGCTCCATTTTTCAGGTCTCTTGACAGAGTTTAATAAATAATACCATCTACCAATGATGTCAAATAGAGTCTAATTTATTATCCTAATCTAGATGAATGTATTAACATGGTCATAATATAGATTCTATGAGCATTTGTGGTTAGGAGTCAAATGTCTCTCTTCACCACCTCTATTTGCGCCCATCTGGCTACAAGCTTCTAATCAGCTCAAAGAACTGGAGCAGGCAAATGAGCAGGTTTTAGAGTTTGTTTTCTTGAGGCTAAGATTTAGCAAGGACATAATTTTAATTCTGGTGAGAAGAAGTCACAATTTATAGACAGCTCCTTAGAATTAACTTCTGAAATTCTTTATGATTACACATACATTTTTGCACTCTCACTACAAAACATTTATCAGCCCATTATAGGCACACAAACCACTAAAAGATAATTATAACACTGGTAATAAATTCTTCCTAGGTGGCGGTCACTCTCATGTGTGCATTATATCTGTACTGATACACTTTATGCACCCAGGAGTCAGGCAAAGGCACCTGTAATAAATGTATCTGAAAACAAAACTTTATTTTCTCATACCACAGTTTTACCTACTGTTACTAAATCAACTTTTATTATCATCAATTTATTTTAATCTGGGACATTAACCACATTATTTTGAGTCGACAGCAGCTGCTGACTGAATACTAGTGTCCAACGTCCTATTACTTACAGCCTTATTTTACACTTTCATTAAAGCCCATAGGGAATCAATGGGTAAAAGTGTAGACTTATCGATAAAAACTCTGAGCCTGCAATAGAATATTGCACAAAAATAGCTGTTTAATCCATAGCAGACATAATTTGCTACTACCGCTGAATTTCAACAGGAATAGATCCAAAATCATGTCAGTGTTCCCATTTTTGTGCCACAGAGTAATGACATTTAATCAGGAATATTACTGCACTCTTTTGGTGACAGCTGAGACACAAACCCAGCCAACTGATGCAATTCCTGTCTTACTGCTGGCCGCCTATAAACAGCAACCACAAACAGGAAGCTGCCTTACCTCTTGTCTACCATCAGGGGAAAATTTAAAGAACCAGGTTTACAGACAGACTGCAGTTGGAGTCCATTCTGGTTTCTGACAGCCTTCTGGAACCATCTGCAGTCTCTGCGCATCCCCATGGCCAAAGGTAGCTTAAAGAAACTCTTCTAGATCTTAATACAATGGCACCGCAGTCACCAGGTGTGAGGCAACATGAGGTTTGCAGACTGCAGCCGCCATGGCTCCTGCTCTGTGAGATCGATGGCCTATAATTACCTGGGAATTACTTGGACACAAATCAATGGTGTATTATGTCCCATTCATAATGAGCAGGGTAACTTTTGCCTGGTCTGTGAACATCACAATAAAGACAATTTCCCCATCTGCTTATTCTGCCTTCCACTCCCGACCCAAACTGGATCCTATGTAGCTCCCCAAAGCCTGGGGCTGTGGGCATGGGACTTCCAGCAAGGAATCAGGGGCTGTGTGGTCCAACTCTGAAAACGGCCTTGCCTGCAGAGTTTGCAGGCTTTCCTTCAACCCAGATCTGGACGAAGATTGACACGTCTGAGATAAAAGGCTCCACATTCCATTAGATGTCATCAGCTTGGCCAGCCTCCTCCCCCGGCCACACCCCAAGGGAGTAAGTCGCATTTTGATGACATCCATCAAGCTCACTTCAACAGTTTGTGGCAATTTCTCCATCTTACAGCCCTCACCGAAAGAGGTGGGAGGAGAAGAGTTGGGTGAGGAGTGTGTGTGGGAGGGTGTTGCTGCTATTTGATCAAACATGCAAGATACAGCCCCATAACCACGCTGGCACGAACACACCACTCTATCCTGTAATATTTCTTAAAAGTAAAGGAACAGAGCTGGAGTCCTGCTGGATTTCCCTTAGCAACCTGACAAGAGCCCACAAGGTCAGCTAGCAGGAAGCGCAGAAAATTATACAGTGGGGAATTATCAGCTAAATTATTTCACTATACTCAGGATTTTTACTGTTCTTCCCAAGACAGTGGCCTCTTGCTACCCAGATTAGAAACACGAATAAAAGGACAAGAGTGACAAAAGGAGGGGGAAATGAAAGGGAGACATTTTAAACAGCATATTTTATTTTATTACCAGATATATACATACATATGGCTTTGTTTTGTTTTAATGCACTTTCTCAAGGCTACTGCCTAGGGATCCAACCTGCCTGCTTTCTTCTCTGGCCATGGTGCTTCTTGCCCTTTTCCTCGGGGCAGAAGGAGGATGGGGGTTGGGCGGGAGATTGCCTCGCTATCAGGTTTGCTCCACAAGCTCCAGCAGCAGGAGCAAGCATGATTTATCAATTAACAGGTAATGAAAAAAATTCTCTGCAATTAAAGATATGATTTTGCTCAAACAGGAAGCGGCACCATACAACTGTGTACCCCTCTGAGGAATACTCAGCTCCTGTCACTAATGTGGAACACAGCTAATTTTAACAGAGTGTGTGTGGGCCCCTTGGGGGACTCCATGTTGATGAAGGAATATACAGTAGGGAACCCCCAGAGGACCTTGCTGATTGGAGAGCCCCAGGAAAGGTGTAGGGAAATTACATTTCCTGTTTCTTAGGAGAGTTATTACAAGGGAAGGCAGCTTTAATCACTGAAAGACCAGTTGCTGTATTATTTTTGGTTTATATACCAAAACAATACCCTTTATTCCTGGGTTGCTTTTTAATATATATATGTCAGCTTAGTCAATATTATATTTGAGTATAACATATAAACAGCCACTGAATTTGGTTACAAATGTGAAGGGTTTTGAAAGATTATACAAGACAAAATATATTGTTGCTATTCAACCAAAAATTAGAAAGTCAAAGGGAAAAAATTTTTTCCTACTTTTTTTTTTCATGTAAATCAACACGATACTTTGTTTGAAAAAAAATGCACCATGAATTTACTAATGCTACAAGGCAAAGTTGTAGTAGCTATTAATTTCTTCTTTTGGATATATAGACAATTTCCTTATAAAGTTTTTATTTCTATGCAGTAAATGCAGAAAGGGCAGTGATTTGTTAAAATTATGTTTATGTCTATCTGTTTAAAATATTTTTATAATCCAGTCAATATTTTACATCAATAACTTAATAAACTCCGGAGATGGAAGAATCTTCAGATAACCTAGTCTAACCCTTTCATGTCTCTAGAAGAAAAGGCTAAGTATTAATAACAACACAATAACAACATATAACATCGCTTGGATAATTATTCTAGCAGGGATTACTCTGAGCTCTTTGCACATACTATCTAATTCCTACAGTAGCCCTAGGAGGTACTAGTATCATCAATTACCATTTACTATCACTGTTGTCATAGGCGAAGAAGCTTAAGCTTGACAAAGGTCAGTAACTTGTCCAAGGCCAGAGGAGAAGGGCAGAGGTACAACAGTGGCCCGGAGATTCTAGCTCCTATGCTTTACCACTAGGATGCTCTGATTCCAGAGGCACTGGCGTAGACCCCAGATCTTGTTTTGGGGTTTAGCAATAAAGAATAAAACTATTTGATATGTATTAGATCATGCTGAAATACTCTCTGCGCCAACATATCATCTTACAATGCTGAATTTCAAGCAAGTCCCGGTACTGAGGCCAAATATCCAACCAAATAGGATGTTTGTGCTTCAGTGAGTGTGTTTGGTGTGGTTGCTGGCTGGTGACACAGGGACAGGGGTGGAGTGTAAATGACCTTGGGGTAAATAAAGGCAGGGAGGCCTGGCTCCCACTTCTGAGGGCTCTTATCTCCCAGCAGAATGCTCCTGGGTCTCCCTCCAGCCTCCAGGTGAAGTTTCTCCAAACCACTGTCCAGGCCAAATCTAACTCCATATAGATAAACAAGTGTTCCATTTCTGGTGTTTTTAAAATTTTAACTCAAGACTTTGTCTTCCTAAAACAGCCCAAATCTATGACCTTTCTCCTGAATGTCCCCACTGAAAAAACTCTGTGGGCTAACGGTGTTAAGGAACTACAGGGTACAGCTTCCGTGCAAATAGCTTTCCTTTGAAAACACAAAACAGAAAAACCGTTCCAGGGTAGCCACAGGAGGTGACGGGAAGGCGCCTTCAAACCCTGCCCCCTGGTATCACCTCGGGCAGAGGTGTCCTCTTCTGTTAGACGGAACCTTTGGGAAGAGGCTGCTCCTGTCAGCTACGCTCATGTTTCTTTGGAGGGATTCCTCCGACAGTTCCTAACTGCATTATCAGGATTTGTCTCGCCAGAAATGGCCAATTCATTTGTATCATCACACTCAGAACTTACACTAAGCAGACAATTGCAGGTCTGAAGACTGGTTCCATGGGCTCCAGTGGAAATTTCCAGCAGGAAATCCAGTCTTTGTTCATGGTTCCCCGACTCCCTCACAGCCAGGGGGACAGAGAGACAGCTCCAATGTACACACACCCCATGAACCCCAGCCTGGAGCCTCAACCTCACCAGTGAAAATGTGGGCCAGACATCAAACCCACTGCCTTCATTTAACAGATGAGGAGCCGTGGCCCTGAGAGGATGAAACTGCCTGCCACATGCTAGGAATAAGTGGCAAAACTCAGGGCTCAATCCTAAGGACATCCGACCCCAGCCCCACTCTTCTTGACAAAGCACTAATTCACCATAAAAGTCATTCTCCATAATGGGATGGTTCCAAAATATCTCTTTTTTAAGTCTTTGCTTAGTGATCCCATTTTATAAATTACCCATTTTCCAGGCCTTTCTTCTCAAGGATTTCTATACAGACATCCCCACCCATGGGTGTAGGGCCCCTTGGGTAGAACCAGACACAAAACAGTCTCAGACTTCCGGGGAAGACAAACTAGCAGCAAGCCCTCCCACACGATTCACACCCTGGCGTGTTCCTGGGATGATCTCTCCCGGGAACTCGTGTCCTAGGCTTGAAGACAACTGAGCAAATTAACAGCATCTAAAAATGTAGAGTGTCAGAGATGCTGCTACATTTTAAATAATCTGTGAAGGAAAATAAATATTGGGAAGTTATTTAGACATTCAAAACTTGCAAGAAAAAAAGATAACCCTGAGTCATATTCTAATTTTTATCAGTACAATTTGTACCTATCTTTCAGTAGATGAGAGAGGTGGCACGCGAGAAACGGATCATTAAACAGTAGTGTGAAACCAGGGAAATTAACCAGCTGCTGCGAAAGCCACCTCTCTTATTCTCGGAGAAGGAAAGAAGAGAGGGTGGGGGTGGGGATGAGGCAGCACTGGGAAAGCAAGAGCGCAGAGCCAATACTACCTCTGAAGCCTTAGCTTAGAAGTCTGTGGACCATCTTGAAGCTAATGAGCAAAAAAAAAGTTAAGCAAAAAATAACGGTTGCATGTAGCAGACTTTTCATACTTTTGAAATTGTAATAATTCTATCCTTGTAGAGCTTCAAGGCCATTTCATGCCATGCTCTGAATTAACATAGAAGGAATCTCAGGAACTGAGGCAGAGAGCTGGCCAGATCTCATGTTTGCAGAGTGAGTTGATGGCAAGAGCTTGGCCTCATGGAGCCTGTCCTCAGCTCCACCCACCAGCCCACAAGGCCTGGGCAGCCAATTGGCCAAAGGCACTAGAGAGGGTTCTTTTAATCAACCAATTAAGGTCATGGTAAAACACGGATGGATTGTGGTTGTTTGGGTATCTTTCTAAATGTACGGGGCAAGCTCTTCTCAGTAGGAAAGAAATTATGTGACTGGACTAGTGAAGAAGCATTTTATCTATCTCCACGAAGCCAAAGATACAAAAAGCCACATGTCCTTAAGAGCAAAAGAATTTTTGGAGCCAGAGACCATCCTGAAATAGCCAGTGCAGGAAAGCTGTCATGTGAATACTGTACTCTATGGTCCAGAACATGGGTAGAAAACATCCCGGGAACAGAAGGGGAGCTGCAGTCTGTGGAGCACCTTCCTTATAATGTCACACTCTGACATGCTACAGTGTCGCACCCTAACCCAAGACACTCTTGACCAGAAATGTTAATGAGTTGCCCATTGTGACACAAAGTGAGCCAGTGCTCTAGCCCAGGTTCACTCCAAAGCCCAAGTGCTTTCTTGGGGACCAAACATGGTCTTCTTCCTTCAATCTAGAAGTGCTCTAAGTTATTTAATATGGCAACTAGATATCGGAAGCAATGGGCTGAATATTACGTACCCTCCAAATTTCATGTGTTGAAACCCTGATCCCCAATGTGATAGTACTAGGAATATGCTAGGATGAGGCGAAAACTGATTAGGTCAGGGAAATGGAATCCTCAGAGATGAGATTAGCACCCTTATAAAAGAGACCCCAAAGAACTCTCTTGTTGATTCCAAGGAGGGACACAGTAAGAAGCCACAGTCTGAACCAGGGAGTAGGTCCTCAACTGGACACAGAATCCACACTGATCTTGGACTTCATGGCGACCACTTTGAGAAATAAACTTCTGTAGGTTGTAAACCATCCAATTTATGGTATTTTGTGATAGCACCCTGAATGGACCAAGATATTGGATGAAATGAGATAATAGTATCGGCTCATAATTCACATTTTAGTGGCTTCATCAAATAAAAATTTAAATGTTTTATCTGCTCCTGAATGGAATGGGGGGGAGGGAAGGTCCCTTCTTAGATTTCCTTGTTAATGCTACTCAGATACAGGGAAGAACAAAAAGGACAGCAGCCAACATCAAGAAAAGTACCATCTCTCCTCTGCGAAGACTGTGGTGCCAAGGAAAGAGATAAAGCAGGAACAAAGTAACAAATTATATTGTCAGAGAAAATGTGAACTTTTTGATTGGGGATGACATTTATTTTAAGTGTGCAATGACGGCAGGAAATCTGTCAGGGTAAGACATGGCAGAGGTTTCAGCGTTTGTTAAGAGTGTCGTGGGAATTTAGCTAAAACTGTTAAAACTGACACCATTGGCTTTTGTTAACACATTAAGCATGGGAAAAGTGCCAGTCAGCATATTCTCCATAGCGTCGGTTCAGTTAAATCATCTGGAAGATGCCTAAGACGGGATGGGATAATGACGGCTACAGTTTTCAGCACATGGGGAGACAGAGGGAAGAAGGCAGTGCCACTCTGATAAGAATGACAAATGATTCCTTTAAGATATGGTTTCCAACCAGAGAGAAGATAGGAAAGGGGCATTTTCATTGGTCCAAGTATCTTCTAAAAGATAATTTAGCACGTGGGGCAGAGTTCACTGCCATGACGTTAGACAGAAAAATGTAGCCACTGATAGGTACACAGATTCACACACATGGATTTGGTTGAAGTAAAATCAAAGGCTTGTCTCAAATGTTCTGCTTTAAAGTGATTTGATTATTACTCCAGAGTTAGGTTAAGTGACACAAAGCAGAAATTTAGATGTTTACCCAGTAAGATAACCTAAATCAAACACAAAGGCACTCTCGGTTCTTCAAAAAACTCTTCAAAGTGATCCATTAAAGTAAACCTTGCCTTACCTGATCCCTCTTCAAGAAGTAAATCGAAAGAAGCAAAACTGAAATCCTAACAATGACGTGTGTCTCCGGAAAGTAAATGGGTGCCAACTCTTGGTGACTAGCACAGGATTGTACTAGAACTGCAGCCTAAGTTTATTTGGACAGATGTTTTGATTGGAATAGAAGAATTTGGTTCTCAGCACTCTTTGACGAGTAAATTATAATTGCATATTTGTTGCACAGAAATTTTTATGAAAAAAAACAAGTTTGGTGTGTATGCCTAACGAGCACAGAAGTTACCACCCTGCTGCCAAATGGTACTAGAAAATGCAATGCCTTTTAACACGACATCACCGGTGTGCTCTACGAGACCTAGGAAATGAAATATTCTTTGGGAGGGAATGTATCCCTTGGGGGCCATTTTTTCCTTAGGGCACAGAAAACTGGGATTCTGTTCTAGGGTCCCCTTATTGGTTCCACAACTAAGAGAAGCCTTCAATTTGGCAAGGCACTCTGAAGCAAATGACTTACTGTCCTTTGGCAAAGATTGAATCTTGTACGTACCCCTGGTTCAAGATTTACGTTCTTTGTAGTCTGCAGAGGCACAGAGTTTGCTGGTCACCTGACTTGGGGTTTTCTGGTTAGCTTTCAGGAGGGTGTTTATTGTCCACAGGTTAGGGTGTGTTTAATTTAAAGCCTTTCTTGGCTCCCTGGTTAACTTGTAAATGATTATGCTCAGACTTTTCGGCAATAGACTCTAATGATTGCAAATAATATAAACCCCAGTTTTCCAATTATAACGCCATGGCCCTTTCTAAAACAGTATCACTACACAACTGTAGGTGACCAGTGTAACTTTCCAGCCTTTCATGTGTTAGGAAGGTTTTGCTCATTTGAGCCTGTCTGGTTCAGCTGATAAAACGCAGACACTGAATTAAGGGCAAAAACATAGAAATGTGCTGCCAAGGACTATCTTTCTACTATGCAAACATCATCTTGTGCAGCTTAGAACACTAAATGTTTTTTCCTAAAGGGCTGCTTCCACCATCCTCCCCCATCACACTGAAAAGGGAACATATGGAGGAATGAGCTTGGACCAAAAGGATCCTGTTTTTTTGGCTACAGGAGCAGAGCAATCACACAAGCACAGCACCTCATCAAATAAACCACACTGACACAGTTTGGACTTTACTAGCCTAATTTCCTAGATCTTTCAAGTCCTCTCATCCATCTCTGGCTATTCCCAAGCACAGGCTATTTCCAAGCTCACCAGCCACTGCACCTAAATATTGGGGTGCATCACTACCTAGTGTTTAGCTTAAAAACATGATCAAACAATTGCCATAAAGATTTGCTAGATTCAAATAAAACTGAAATAAGGTCATTGAAACTGGCTTCATTGTTGGTAGCTGAAATAATAGCTCACTAAGATATGACCTCTTCTTAACCTCTGCTTCCTCACTGCCTACCTTAGCAGGTCGTGGAATTTCTTAGGGAAGGAATGGGCGTCAGTCTTAGACTAGTGAGGCAATGAAACCCTGAAATAGCAAGCCCAAGGAGGTAGGAAACATACAGCCAACAAAACACAAAACTACCATCTAAATGATCATCTAAACTAGCCAAAGCATATAGGATTATTTTGTAAATTTTCCTTGCTTTATATTATCTTTTTACATGTTATTTTTAAACATCTAAGCAATGTAATAGGTTCATTCATTATTTCTACCTTGAAATAGTTCCTATTAGTTTCAGAAACAAAATTTAGAAGACAGTGATTTAAGAGATTCCTATTTCATGTGTTTGGTTTCTAAAAGCAATTCTAATTAACTATTCTAATAGGTTATGGTAATTTAATTCTAAAGTTATTAATCTGCCTACAAGCAAAACTACACCTGCTTGAGATGTTAACACTGTTACCAACAGATATACAATTCTACTTGGTATTGACCTTCCTATGACACAGACAAACCTGGAGAACTATATAAACATCTGAAGTCTCACAAAACTTGGGAGTGAGACTTTTTGTGTCATCAAATACATTGAATTGTACTTTCTACACTTTTGGGGCTCTCTCTTTTTTTTTCATTTCTAATATAATATTAAAGAACAAATTTTCTTGAATGTTAATTTTCATTCAAATATCATACCTATAATTTATGACATCATGGAATAACTGTGAATTTTAAACAGAAATTTATTATCATGTCAAGTTAATAACAGGAGACAAGGTCATAACTACTAACAGCAAAAGTTCTGTTTTTCAGGTAGATTTTTGCCTTCAGGAATAACAAGACGAAAAAGTAAGGAAATGTGAAGTGTGGCTATACAGTGATAAGGCAAATTATCTTGTGTATCTTGTAAACTAGTTCTGAGGAGTTTGAAAGGTCTTCTCAGCAAGGATAGTATTATTTAGAATTATAGTCTTCAGTGGTGATGACCTTTAGAAGTAACCTTCATGTTACATGTAAGTATTATCATTTTAAAATCAAACATGATGAAATACACAGCATTTGCAAATTTCTTCATAAACCTTTCTTTAGATACCTTGCCTCAAATATGCTACATAAGAAAAGTGAAATTTCTATTATTTTATATATATTTATTATCTAAAAATTTTAAAAAGATGAAAATGGAAAAGAAAAAGAAAACGAAGAAATATATTTTTCCCCAGTGAAAAGGGCCCACAGATACTGAAAGTGGCCATAACTGCCTATGAAAAATTGAACGATCAAATTTCACATGACCGGAAGAAATAGAAGTATTTTATGAGGCAAGGATTCCATTTGTCCTTTTACTAAGGGATGCAATCAGTTACACCAATAAGGTGGTAAATATTTTCACCAGTACACGAAACAACCTTTTGGTTGGTTTATAATTGCACAAATGAAGCGGACTGAATCCCGTGCTTTGTTTCAACATCCCTTGTTAGTGTCGTAGACCTCTCTGCCTCTCTTGTTTTTCTCAAAAGCAATTTAGAAAATGCTTGTATTTTAGACAAAAGGAGAACATTTGGTGAAAGAAAATTCATCATTAGGTATCTAGAGGTTTGTTAATAGAAAAGGCAACTCCCACAGTGTATCCTAGTGCTCAAGCCAGACACACACGCTCAGGACCAGCAAGCTGCCTTCACAGTGGGCCAAAAGTCATTATCATAATTTTATATTACATAGACTACATTGAAAATTTAATATATCCCAGCAAAAAGAGACAAAAGACATTTTGCATAATGCTTCTGTGAGCGCACTCTCTCTTGCTACTCTTTTAGCCACCCCATGCAGATTATCACACCAGGAAAAAGAAGTTCATTACCTAAGCCAAATCAAAATTAGGCTTTTCTTTTTGATAGGGAACTTCATTAGTAAGCCCTGTCTTATACAGCTGGGAGATTTGATGAATCTATCTTAGAGCAATAATTCAGCACAATCAGCCACAATTTTACTTTAAGTTTTACATCTTTATTAAGAAAAGTGGAAATATGTAAACTGGATAGGCAGACATTGGTTTTAAAAGGCACTAAATCAAAATGCTAACTAAAACCACTTTTGGACATACATTCCAGAATGCCAGAAGAAAGCCAGGTAAGAAAATCAACTTTTTAACCATCTACTTATTCACAATTAAGGTTTTCAAGAGGGGAAAACAAAGTCTAAGAAGCCAAGGCTAAAAACACTTGAAGTTGAGGGAAGTAGATATTTATTGAGACTATTCAAATGAAAACATCTCTGAATTTTAAAGTCAGCCTTTGATTAACAAGAAAACACAGGAGGAAAGAGTCATTTCAGGATTCTTCTCAAGATAAAGGCTAAAGATCTATTGTCCCTACGTGCTGTCCAAGACACTAAGCACTGAAGCGCTAAGCTCCCATTTATATCATACAAAACTCAGTCATCCCACAGACACGGAACAAAGAGCTCCATTCTCTGCTCTGTGTGACCCACATATGTAAGTTCACCAGCATGCAGGAGCTCTGCTGGCTGCAGATGATTGTCTGTGGAACTCCTCCAAGATTGCACCCTTTCATGCTGAAAAAATCTCATCTTCCTAGCCCTGGTGGTGGACATAGTTTTCCATATTGTGCTTGAAGTTAACCTTGACTTTGTCTAATGAGAGCGATGTCTCCATGTCGTGCAGTGTTCTCCTGGTCATTGTCCATTACATGTTCTCTCAGTCACATGCAGCCCGTCAGCCTTTAAGAGAAATATCCACCCTGCTTTGTCATTTTTCTCTCTGCTTAATGACATCTATGAATTCCCCCAAATACATCAATGTTATTGAAAAAATGAGGGTCCTGAATTCCTGAAGATTAAGATTTGTTTCTCCTAGATCTCTTTGGTATTACTAACCTGTATTTTTTGTTAAAAGCTCAACAGAGTCAAAGCCTTTGGCAAAATGACAAGAACAAAACAAAAGTAACACCATCACCAGAAAAATAAAAAAATAAAAATATTAAAGGTAAAGCAAACCTCTTCCATCTGGTTCTATTACATATCTTCTCCTTCATGTCTGAGTGGTAGAAGTCCTCAAGAGACAGATTCCATTTAACTTGTGTTTAGGTTTGTCATTCAGTACAACTGACCCAAATACAAATTCTGATTTCCAGTACTGTGATACTCACAAGCTCTTTCGAGTAAGGACAAAAGATTGTTAAAAACCTGGCTTAATAGTTAATAAGAGTAACATTTCCTTTCAATTTTAACTCTTTAAAATTTACTCTCAGAGCCTTTTGAAATGGAGTTAATTTTTTCAAATTTATGATACAGCCTGTTTTACTCCTTCTAAGGTTTAATCTTCTTCTGGAAAATCATACCATTCCTAGTAGTCAGAAAGTGGGAGTGTGTAATTTTAGCATATGACAAAAATGGTTACAATAGTTATCACTTATGAAGTCTTAACTGTGTACCAGGCATGGTGCTGTTTTTCTGACGATTATTTTACTCAGTCATTGAAACAACTGTATTAGTTAACTACTGCTATTATTCCCATTTTGTAGGGTCAGGAGATGGTCTTTCCAGGAGTGGGGAACTCTTTGCATATCACATAGCATCAAGTGCACAGCCTTGGCTTTGTATTCATTGACTTTAGCCCCTGTTCTCCTAACCGCCATGCTCTTTAACCTTCCCAAGGAAACAATAAACAATTCTGAAGTATCAAAAAATTTCTTAATTCTCACAATCGTATATGAATAATTTATGAAAATTTTCTTCTTGTGTCCTTTAGGACCACTGAGATACAAATATGTTTAGAGATAAAGAAAACAAGCAGGAAGGCTTACAGAACACTGAAAGGACCAAGAAAGAGAAAGGTATGCAACATGGACCTACTTTATGCCATGGCTTTGGTTTCTCTGAAGAAAGACTACTCATCCCTCTACTGCTTGGTTTTCAATAAGATGCCTTTATTAGAAAACTTTCGCTTTTATGACTCCCCAATACTTGGCCAGATTAACCACACTGACACCTCCTTAAGGTCTGTAAGAATAGTGTCATGGCATTCTTCAAGTTCTTCTCTTACCAAAAACAACTTGGGTGGATCAAGACTGAGTTCAAGCTGGCTTCCTTTTTGATGACTCAATGGCATAAGCTGTATTGCTCTTTAGGGTCTTTAGAATCTCTCCTTCTGGTGATTTTTAATCCAGGTGACATTATATTGTGTTCATCTCTACAGGTACAACCAGTACCTACTCACAGCTAGATTCCACACTCCTCAATGGCAGAAGTTAACAAAACAAAATTGGATGCTCAAAAAAAAAAAAAAAAATGTGTAAGACAGTGGGAGTTAGATTGCCCATGCACAGTATATAAGAGACATATGTTTGTTCTTCTGAATCTTTGGAGGAAGAGGAGCACAGCAAATCTGAAGTATATAATGGTTCTAGTACTTACAAGTGCACATTAAAACAACTACGAAGGCAATAATTAAAAGCAAATCAATCAACAAATGCCAAAACACCATCAAAAATAACAATCTCAACAATTAAAGAAAACAAGTCAAAATGATGGTCTTAAGATTTATCTTTTGAACTAAGATATAGTAATAAGAATCTGAGAAGGCATTTTTACATATTTGATAAAGAAGCTTTAGGTTCTAGGAACCTTTAAGACTTGGTCCTAAAAACCAATCAATCACCATCATGAAAGGAACCAAACACATATATTTTTGAATTCCCCTCACAATTGTCATTTAGTCCAAGTTCAGAAAATCCAGTTCAGCTATTTCCTTTTTCAACAGATTTCCACATGTTATTAGAAGTACACAGTTAACCAGGTTTCATGCAGTAGACAAAATGGCATTGTGGGATTACATTAGTTCGACAGCTGCTTTATGACTATAGCTTCCAGACCAATTTATTTAATATTGATCTTTAAACAAACATCAGTACAAATAAATTTGAGTGCTCCAGTCCTGAGATTTTTATAACTATAAAAAAGGCCTAAATTCAGAGAAGCAGGACTGCTTGTATTTCTCCCTTTGATTCTGTTTTCTTTGATCCTACCAGGTATCAAATACATCGATGCCAAATTAAAACAAATCTATCTTCAGATAACACTCTGTTTATAATCTTTCGTGCAGAAAGAATTTTTCTATCAATAACTTCCAGTAAGTGTTTTAACTGATCTTTATATTGCTTTACTGTGACTACTACAAAAGGTGGCAGTACCCTGCCCTGACCGGATATCTCAGTGGGCTCTACCTGGAATATCTGCTGGAAGGGCTGAGTTCTATTCCCCTACTTCTAATGCAGCTCATTCTCTTTAACAATTCTAACCCCATGGCAGGGACACAGTAAGACCCAGCTGCCCCCTGCTGAGAAAATTGCTGCAGGAAGCTAGGGGTCCTGGAGGCCAATCTCAAGACTTTTACAGGACTACAGCTGACCATTTGGAGGAGGGGACAGCTGGGTGCTAAATATAAATGGGAAAAAAGACTTAGACAGGGAGATAGATAATGAATCCTGGGATTAAACACTCGATTCAATTAGCCAGGCATATACGAATGTGAAGCATAAATGGACACAACATAATTATTTGCACAGGACTTATTTATGCCCTTCTCAGTTATCCTGACTGAGTACAGATACGCCACGCAGCAGGGGATGGATATTCCTGGGGTCTGGACCTGGGATAAAGTTCAAAGTTTTGGGTCACAGTTTAGTCACATCTGTCATCTATTTTATGTTCATTGACTTCTATATTACTCTTTTAAAGAAATAAGAAAGTTTCTTTTCTGTGCTTTTCTTTTCCTTCTCTCCTTCCTTAGCCACTCTATCCCTTCTTTCCATTTTTTCTTTTAAGCGTAAATGTTCTGGAAACAGAGGAGATCAATGAATAAATCTTTATGAGAAATTAAAAAAAGGATTTCTGCAAAATATTCCAGTTTGTTTCCAGATACCCTGACCCCATACTGGCAAAGGAAGGTGAGCCTACTGTGAAATTGTGAGATAAGTGGGTTTTGTGAGTGATGAATTTCAGTCAGTGGATTGGTTTTTGAATCATTGGAGTTAAAAGTTAAAAAAAAATCTTTTACTTTGTTATAAATTAGGGCTCAAGAAGAGATTGGAAAGACATGATATTTGAATGTTTAGTGCCAGAAATGCATAAAAGGTACAAATATTTAATACTACTATTTCTTGGTCAATATAATTGCTTGGTGTTATCAATATAGCAATAAATACATTATTTATACAAGTAACCAGCTTCTGCTATGGTCCTTTTCAGAGTGCTACATCAATGAACTTGGATTTTAAGACAAATGCACAGAAGTGGAACCACATCTAGCAACAACATCTTAATTTGAAAGGACTCTTCTTTTCTTTGTTGTATGCTTAAAATCATTCTTCCTCTGGAGACAAATGAAAGTGCTCATGTCCCTGGAGAACAGAGTAAGCGGTGAGGCATAGATCTGTGTCCACACTGCTACTGAGCTTGGGAGAGGCAGACTTTCCCTGTAGCTGGCAGGCAAAAGCAGTAAGTGCAAGGGGACTGAAGATACAGGTGCCCTGTTCTGGGTGCTCATGGCTATAGCCGAGAATGAGATAAGTCAATGGTACCCATGAGAATCTATAGCATGTAGGTGAGTTATGGTAACTGATGGTATGAACTAGAGATATGAGTGACATTCTGGGCAGAGAAAAAGTTGAGAACTACTTTTCTACCAACACCTCCACTGACACCTTATTTAATGACTAATGCAGAGCAATGATTATTCTTTTGTCAGGGGGCGGGCTTTTACCTACTGACCATGAGCTCCCTGAGACACATCCAGCTTGTGGCTGTGGCCCACGTGGCTGAAAATAACTACCTGAGCATAGATAAAGAGGCAAACTCAGAGAAAGAGGTGTGATGGCTTTGAAACCATAACATATGAGCAGAATTCAAAGGAACTAGGAGATGTTGATCTTGGAGAAAAATCAAGACCAGAGGCATGTCAGCTGCAGTAAAATACATGAAGGACTTTATAGCACAAGGAAGATTTGTTTTTCTCCATGTGGAAGAGTGGATGGAAATTTCAGAGACAGACTTAGGTATCCTGGGACTTCTGTCCTTTATCACTCACACCTACTGTGCCGTAACACCTAATATTTTTAAATTCTATTTCTTCTTCATTTCCAGTGCCGTGGTTTTAGTTTTAAATTTTGCGGGCTAGTAGATACTCCCTACATGTGCTCTCTGACCTCTTCAACCCTACTCCCTAGCATGCTCCGGCACTTATAAGGTTGTTTCCCTGATTAAAATCTCTTTAAAGCTTCTCCTTGTCCTCAAAATAAAACACAACTTCCGTGACTTGGAAGCAGGGTCTGAGGAGTGAGAATCTCCCTGGGTCTTGTATGGTTCCTCACTTCCCTTCAGGGCTCCGCTGGGAACCTTTATTCATCATGCCAGATTCTGCTGTATATGCCTGCAGTCCCTGAAGTTTGGGAGGCCGAGGTGGGGGATTGAGACCCTGCTTCTTAAAAAAAAGTTGTATTGTCTTTTTAAAGCCTTTTGATCTTCCTAGACATGTTTATTCAGTTACTTCATATCTTCTTCTAGTACCTTGTGATTTAGGCCATTTCAGTTATTTGCACTGTTATTATCATTACCTTGAGAAAAGGTAGCAATCTGTTTGTCTTTGGACCCCTAACCAGATGCTGGGTGAATAAATAAGCCTGAATGAAGGACTTATTCTAGACAGAGCTTCAAACACTGGACAAGGTTTTTCAGGGATGTGGTGGGTCTTCGGGTTTGCAGCTGCTAGAATGAAATAGACTGATTGTTTCGTCTGAAAAATTGCTTTCCCCTTAGGGCTTGGTGAGCTACAGGGCAGTCAGTATTGTTCAGAAGTTGAATCAGAGCTTCAGGCAAGGAGACTAGTCTGAAACTTCAAGCTAGCATTCATAACACACAGATTATGATAAAATACTGCAGGATGCAGCTGGGTATAGTGGTATATACTTGTAATCCCAGTACTCTGGGAAGCTGAGGCAGGAGGATCACAAGTTCAAATCCAACCTGGGCAACTTAGTGCCTTAGGGAAGCTTTGTCTCAAAGTGAAAATTTAAAAAGGGCTGGGGATGTAGCTCAGTATGAAGACCCTGAACAATTCCCAGTTCTTGAGATAAAAATCCAGGGTACAGATTTAAATATGAAAAAAACACCCTTAAAATAAGACTGTCAATAAGAGGTGTTGCTTGGAGATTCATACTGCACAAACAGTGAGTGACTCTTAGAAACCAATGACTTGAGCGAAGTCCAGCCCTTTCTTAGGAAGTTGGGCTCGGCAGATCTTATACTCTCGTGCTGCCCCTAATGGTCACTGTTTGCCTGAGAGAACATCGACACTAACAGCAAACAGCATCACACCGTCTACCTCTCGGGGTACAGCCCTGATCCCATTCCTATGACTAGGTGATTAAGTGAATTGATCACTAAATGAGGAATTGCATACAGTTTGTACATTATAATATTTAGAACAAAGAAACGGTCAAAGGAAACTCCAACTTGATTAACTCTTATGTGCAGTACTGTGGAGTATAACAGAACATAAAACTGCAGACCTGTACTGCACAGTACAATCAGCACAAATTACAGTATTGTATACACAAGATGCACTATACAAAAAGATACTGAGGCTCCATAAACAAGACGTGCAGAACTGGACAAAAACAATGTGGGTGGTTAAGTCCAAGCAGCCAGTCACATGTCTGAAAAGTGTTCCTAGGTCATAAAACCAAACAGTGGTCAAACAGGCAGGTCATTAAACAAAGAATGTCTGTATTAAGAAACAACAATTCAAAGATATTGTTTGTTTGATCCCATACTAACGACACTTCTAGACATTTAAAGCCCTTTCTTAAGTGTGTAGCCAATTATGAAGAATGTTTTATTTTACAAAAAACAAATTGTCTAGCCAGTTATAAAGGGGATAGTCCTAGAGAGAATGTAACAACAAGAGTTTAAAATCTGGTAGTAATAAGAAACAGAAAATTATGATATTATGTTATGATTACTGGGATAATACCATTTCACAGACAACTTATCTCTTACTAAATACACCTTGAAGTTTTGCACAGAGGTCTTAGATCTACTGCAGATTTAATTCCATGAGGAATGAGTTCAAAATTTTTTCCCATTTTTTAAACACAGCCTTTGCTACTTTGTTGGCATCAGTGAAAATAATTGCTAGAGATAAGGCTAAGATACAAAGTTACAGTTCTACTGTTTTTCTACAAAAGTCTCAGTGGCAAGTGACGATGAGACAGAAGTTACAGAAATCTAAACCAGACACCCCTAAACATCATAAAATGCATAGGTATCTATCTTGAAAGTACAGATAGTAAAGCAGTCAGATTTAAGTTTTCAAATGCGAATTTATTAATGGTGCTGATGACTCTTTGTTATGTATTTTGGTACAGACAGTTGTAATACAAAGTGTATCTCAGTGCTCTCCACTTGAAGAACATGGGCAACTAAAATTTCAAGTTGCCAGTCATCTATGCTAGCGTTTTAGGAACGTTCACTTGGGTCATGTAAATGGAAACAATGTCACTACAATTATCTAAAAGAATCTGTACTTTCAAATGAAAAATTCACTTTCTGGATTGGCCATAAAAATTCCATCGCAAGCAGGGGATAGGAAATCCTGGGGCAGCCTGCTCCATCCTGCCCCCTTTCCTGTTATCTTCTGGTGCGGAAGATAATGAGGAGCTTGACAACGTGGCTTCAGGTTGGAATTAAAAGCCTCCAGCTCATCCCACTCTGATTTTATGAGGCCTGGCTGCTGAGACTTCACAGGACCTTGCTGAAACGACCTGTCTACTTCAACTCCACATGGTCCCAGTCTGGCTGGGTCTTTGAATCAAACCCTTCTCGTGTGAATACAGACAGCGTCTGGGAAACTGCACTGTGGATGTCTCCGCAGAGAATCACAGATGCTGTCAGGACTGAACTTCACACTCCAACATTTGATGCATTTTAAAAAGGGATTCAGCCTCAGACTCAAATAGGCAGATGGATCGTCTAACACTTCAAAGGCCTTAGCAGGATTGCATTTTTCCCCTTTGTCCCATAACCCATTCGTCTTCTCCTTCTCTTCCCCACGTACCTTGGCAGTTCTTAAAGAAGTGACAAAGTTTTACTAGCCACAATACTAAGAACATCACAGAATGAGCAAAGCTATTTTAACTTCTTTGGAGAATTCCTAGCTTTTTTAGCTCTTAATATCAATAGTTCTAAGAAATCGGGAGCAGGGCAAAGAGATGAAGTCATAGAACAGAGATGGGATTTAAAAAGCAGCAAGGAAACAACTATTTCTGTGTGGTTCACAGGAAAAAACACCCTGCCATCTTCTAGTTCTAACCTTTTCTGCACCAAACCATCAATTTCCATTACCAAAGTGAGGGTCCTACCTTGTAACAATTGTTGATTTCATTTTGGTTCAGGTTATTTAGGATGCAATCCTAGATTCAGAATTCCTTAAAAGGTTTTATTTTTACCAACTATTAACGCACTTCATTAAGTTAGAAACACATTGTGACCTGAAGCCACTAATCTCTACATCAGCTCCAAAATTGCTACTGCTATTCCTTTATCAATTAATTACCAAGGTTTGCATATGTTTGTCAAATGATGTAGAGTGTGAGCCATAGGATTTCCCCTGGAGACATCTGGAAACAGGTGCAGATCTCAGTCATACCACGGCCCTGATGGCAGCTCATGCCAAGAAGAGTTTGGGAGTTTGAAGGAACCATGATGTAGCGGTGAAGGCGAGGGAGAAGAACAGGAAAAGTGGACGTGAGGTGTTTCCATCAGTGAGCCAACGAATTCTTACTATAAGCCAGAGGGCCAACTTCATTCCAAGTACTACGGGAGAAGAAGAAATTGTATTTGCCATCTAATATCCTGAAATTTAATAAAATCACTTTCAATGAACTCACATAAGCTCTGTATAAATAACCCAAAGCAGATGGGTTAGGATCATCAGTGATGGGAAAGGGGAGCTAAGCCACGTCTTGAATGAAGAGCAGGTACTGAAGAAGTACAGAGGAACATACTTCTGGATAAACTCAGAGAAGGCTGAGCAGAAAAAAGAAGTTAGTAATTGTTTAGTACTAAAACCCTCTTAGGAAGGAGGTGAAATGGGGCTCAAAGTCACTGGGTTAGTTTGGTTGTAGTCAACTACCAACAAACAATTCTCTAATGCCTGCTCTCTAGGTTCTTGAATTCTGTTTTGCAGGTTTCCTTGTACATGAATGTGTGCTAATGTTTTCTTTTTAAGAAGAAACATTTATTCATGGTGACTCACTTCTTTGAAGGAGAAATTTAATATTTAATATTCACATGTGCATACATACTTTAAGTATACCTTTGAAAGCCTAACAAGCAAGGTAGGAAGAAGGACCTTGCCTAATCCATTTAGATTTTGGCATAGATTTTATGTACTGCCTATGTCCACAGTCCAGGCAAGTGTACTTTTTAAACTGTTGATTCTTGTACTTTTGCAAGACTGGTAATACTCTGTACACACACACACACACACACACACACACACACATAATTAAAATGTACACAATTTCGGCAAAGGAAATATCATTGCTATAAAGAGACAACTTTCAGAATGGGAAAAAATAATTGCCAACTATATCTCTGACAGAGTTAATACCTAGAATATATAAGGAAAGGGAGAACTCAATAGCAAAAACGAACAAAAAATACAAAAAGTCCAGATTAAAAAAAACAGTAGGTCCAGATACTTAGAAGACATTTATCAAAAAACATACAAATGATCAAAAGTAGATGAAAAATGCTGATCATCACTGATCAGCAAGGAAATTCAAACCAAAACCATAATAAGATTTTGCCTCCCTCCAGTAAAAATGGCCAAGATCGAAATGACTAAGTGTTGATAAGGATGTGGAGAAAAGGGAGCCCATGTGTGTTGCTGGGAATGTGTATTAGTAGATCCACTGTAGAAAAGAGTAAGGAAATTACCCCTAAAAACAGACCTACGATGTGATCCTGCAATCCCACTACTGGGCATAGATCCAAAGGCAATGAAATCGGTGTGTCAGAGACATCTGCACACCCATGTTCACTACAGCACTGTTCACAATAGCCAAGAACTAGAAACATGTGTCCATCTACTGAGGAGCTGATAAAGAAAATGTGGTATATCTATTCAACAGAATACTATTTACCCATAAAAAATTAAATCCTGTAATTTATGACAATATAGATGGAAATGGAGATCATTATGGTAAGTAAAACAAGCCAGGCCCAGAAAGACAGGCGTCACATGATTACTCCTATGTCAAATCTAAAAATGCTGATTTCATAAAAGTTGAGAGTAGACAAACTGACAGTTACCAGATGCTGGGGAGATAAAAGAAGAAGTTGGGGTGGGAAAGGTTGATTGATGAGTATAAAGTTGGGTAGGGGCAAGAAATCCTGATGTGCTGAATGTTTCAAAGGTCTAGAAGAAAGGATCTTGAATGTTTTCAGCATAAAGGAAGGTGAAGTGGGGAGATAACTATTTTTAACCTGATTTGACCATTATACATGCATCAAAGCATTACATGGTTCTTAATGTTTTTATGGATCAATTAAAAAATAAATTTGATTTACATAAAAATAAAATGTGCAAGCTATCTTTTAAGATACCTAAGAATTTAAAACACAAATCTATTGAATGCTACTTAAAAAACAAATAGCAAAAAAAGAAAAATAGTATAATGAGACATAAAAGTTTCTATAGTCTTAATATGTGAAGATTTCTTAGAAATCAGTATGAAATGACAAATAGTAATCTTCAATGGAAATACTCATGAGTAAGTGCTTTCGAAAATAACAAATAGGGAAAGCAAATACAAGTGAAATAAATCAAGCTCACCCATAATAAAAAATTGAAAAGCAAAATGAGAGATGGTTACTCTAACTCAGGGAGAGATTTTTAGAATTTAAAATATCTATTTTTTAAATGTCCATTAATTCTTGCGGACAGGGCCGAAGGAAATGGATATTCTCACATAATGGTGGAAATGTGTACCAGTACAACTTTTCTCATGAGAAGTTTGAATGTTTCCATGAAGAGCACAAGGAACGTGCTTGAACTTCTTTACTCATAGGAACTTATCATAATGACATAATCAGAGCTAATTCTACACTTAATAGAGGAGAAAGTTCAGCACGGTGCTATTGAGAAGAGCAACATATTGGTAACAGTTCATAATGCTCAATTCAGACTATGCAAAATGTCCAAGTGGATTGCTTAAATAAAGATGGGCAAAGGAAGGACTATCTAGCAATCACTAAGGCTTATAAAGGAGCACTGTTTCAGAGGGCTTTAGAAGTCTGGACATCATACTGCTCACTTTGAATTCTGACAACTATTAGATGTGTGGTCTTGGGTATGTTTCTTAACTTTTAGCATTCTAATTTTCTCTTATATAAAATAGGGATAATATTTGTACCAATCTAATAGGATAGTTGTACATGATCTGAGTGAATTAATATACTTAGAACAGTAGTCAACAAATAGTAAGTGCTCAATAAGTATTAATTATATATATGAAGTCTATTTAGTGACATCGGAATACAGGCATGACATACTAGTATTGAGAAAAGTAGATTTCATCTAACTAGTAAATTGTATAGCAAGGCCAGATACATATTTATAGTAGATGTACAAGTACATTTGCTTAAGTATATGTTTATATTTAAAATACAATTTTTTTAAAGGTTGAAGAAAGAAAACGCAAAGAAAATATTCTAAAATGTTATGATTTGGGTGTTTGTGTTGAGTTGTAAGTAGTTACGTTTTCTGTATATTGTTTTGCATTTTCTAAATTGGTCACAAAAATACAGATTGAAGAAAAATGGAACTAACTCTTCTCTATCTTTGTACTCCAATATTTAGAGTAGAAACCACCAGAGGGGGGAAACATCATTAGTATGAAAGTCCTAAAGCACTAAATAGACAACTTCATGAAATCATTCAGGAGTCAAAAATAAAGGAAAAAAAAAAAAAGAAAAGAAAAGAAAAAAAAAAACCCCAAACAACAAAAAAGAGAAGCAAAAATGAAATGAAATGAAATGAGGTAAGTTGGGAAGAGGCGTGAGTGCCAGGCAGAAAAGTGAAAGAAGGAAATGGACACAGCCGAACAGACAGAGGAGAAAAATCAGAGCGTAAGACAGAGCAGAAGGCTGACTGGGGTCCCAGAGTCTGCACACCTGGAGTGAGCTGCCTGGTCACCCTGGTCGGAGGCTTCTTCACACTGAATTTTAATACACTGTTGATTTTGGATACAGTTACAAGAAAGTGGTTAAGGGTAACCGAGAAGCTGATCATTATCAATTAAGTTGTGCTCACTTGGCATGGCACGGTATGTTCTACAAAGTGAGCTAAACACTTTCTTCCGTGACAATTTTCTTTTTAGTTCTTTCATGGCACATTTATTGGCCACATTTCCCGAAGTTTGGATAACGCCTGCATCCAGGAATATCCTGGGGCAGGAGAGAATGAAAATGTGATCTAACAATAAACAGACGGTGTTTAAGTTTTCTATAACTGGCTAAGGAAAGAACCCGAACTAGGCAATGTGTAAAATGGGAGTGTTGCTTTCTACAGAGGGAAGTTATGATTAACACTGAATAACAAAAAGGAACCACGGAACACAAGTAGACTTTTTAGGCTTGGAAAACTGATGACTAAATAACAATCGCATTTGTAGGTAACGACGAAATGTATTCATGTCAGAAGAGAAGTATTTATGTTAGGTGTAGCACTGACTCAGTGGGTTAGTGCAATATTAAAGTAGTTTTTGTGCATGGTAAATACCCGAGAGAAAAATGAAACTGTGAACCTGGATAGGGCTGAAAAGAATAAGAGGCTGGCTTGGGAAGTGGCTCAGTGGTAGAGCACTAGCCAGCAAGTGTGGGGTCCCAGGTTCAATCCCTGGCGCTGGAAAAAAAAAGAAACAAACAAAGAAAAAACAAAAGAAAGTCAAACAACAGCAACAACAAAAATCCATTAAAGACTGAGGCCTTAAAATGTGGGCCATGTCAATGTATGAAATGTACAAGCTTCACACTGAAGTCAACTAAATTACATTCCCATTAAGACTCAGGACCAGCTAGTTAGCCTAGCACGAGCTCCTCAGCCTCTCCTGGCCTTGGCCTCCTCACTGTAACATCAGGACACTAGGAAACGGGGTTGTGCTACTGGATTCCATAAGACAATGGGTTAAATACCAAGCTGGGTGCAAAATAAGCTGCGAATGATTTCTGAAAATAGAGTAAAT
This sequence comes from Dasyprocta punctata, assembly GCA_004363535.1. Taxonomy (NCBI): domain Eukaryota; kingdom Metazoa; phylum Chordata; class Mammalia; order Rodentia; family Dasyproctidae; genus Dasyprocta; species Dasyprocta punctata. The sequence goes on along the minus strand of RJWM01014182.1, from coordinate 10,498 downwards.
TTAGCAAAAGAAAATTGTCATTTGTTAGTTTGTAACTGCATCAGCAGATGTTTAAAGAAGTCTGAGAAGGTGAGAGACAGGATAGGAAGAGTACGCAGAGGGCTCTGGACAACCTGGGGACATCCTCACAGGTCAATTTCAATTAGCCATCAAGGGTTATTCCAGCCCTGGGGTACTCTATCTTTGCTCACAGGGCGACATTAAATGCAAAACTCATGAAAATGAAACCAGGTAAGCTTTTGCTCATCAAAGGTCAGCACGTTTCACGAGCATCCACTCGTGTTTTTGCCTTTAGAATTTTGACCTACATATGTTCCCAGGTGAATCTGCACTTCTGTGTCACATTTCCTGTCTACAGAGTGAGTGAGTGAGTGAATGAATAAATGAATGATCTGCATTTGGGCGAATTCCACACTGTCTGATTAATCTCATGGGAGAGGTCTTTTATGGAATTCAGTTGAAAGAGCAGACTGTCACAGATTCTTTTGTACACAGATGCTCTTGCACTTATGTAGCTACCCCATTACACACACACACACATACACACACACTCTCTCTCCACATTTCCTGATCACACCGTTGCATTCACTTGGATTTTACTTCCTATTTTTGTTGTCAGGTTTGGAAGTAAAATTTCCACAGATAAGTTCACACATGTGTGTTCTCTAGGATTTGTGTTCTTTACAGCACTTCATACATTTCCAGAGTGAGAAGAAAAACAGAAATCAAGGTGAGAACTCTTCTTTTGATATTTTCCATTGCTTTTCATGTGAAACACAAGCCATATGCCACAATGGGAATTAGAGATGGCATTTGGGGAAGTTGCCAACTTTGAGGGTTGCGCGTGTGTGTGTTTTTCTGCTAGAGTTGCTAGAGTAGATAATACAAAATAAAATTCAGCAGGTCCTGATGCTAAATTTTGGACACCAAACTGAATTGAGGGAGAACAGAAGTACTAGGCTTCTCTGGGGACCTGATCTAATACCTCCTGAGGCCCTGGCTCAGCTGTGGCAAGCTAATAAGGTTACCCCGAAGCAGATGCAGTTGTTAATACAGATGTGGCATGGGACCTCCTGAGACAGGTCACAGTCATGATAACTCATGGTTCTGTGCAATATACTCATTATGAAAGCCTAAGACAGGAGCACCCAGAGCACAGTCACACAGTGCAGCCTTTGTCTCCGTCTCCTTCAATCCACCTGGTGAGAAGCAGGCAAAATACACAGTCAGCTGGGTAGGATTTCATGAGGGACACTTTTCCTTTGACACAAAGGATTTTTAAACTGTTCTGAGGCAACTGAAGTTATTTAGGAAGGATGTATAGGAAATCTCATGGAAATCCAGTGTGATAGCTGGTGCTGGGATCCAGAAGGAGGAAATGCCACTGTTTATGGACACAATGGAGGGGAATGGCTTTTGGCAGCTAGCGTCAGCATCACATGTATGGTGAAATGGTTAATACGTGGGCAAAGGCTGCTTATAGGTAAAGCGGTGTGCTTCCTCATTCTCTCCTTTGGTCAGGCCTAAGTTAGTGCTCTGGAGAAGATACACTGTTAGATTTAATTTTACTTAAAGTTCCAGTGAAGAAAGTGAGCTTGCAATATCGTGGAGTCTCTAGAATAAATGGGAGAGTGTGTGGGAATTGTGTACTAATGCAGTGACTTTTGAAACTGCACGCTGGAAACTTGAGTTGACACAGTAAAGAGCTGGTTAATGTACAGAGAATAGGTACAGCACTAAAAGAATCTGAATCGTTTGAGTTTTTCACACTCAGAGGCCACTATAGCTCTTCTGCTACGAGTACTCTGATTTCTAGCCTGAAAAGATAGACAAGCATGTAGACGCCTGAAATTCCCCAACCACATCGTTAACAAAGACAGCGGGTTACAACACGATCAGCAGTAGCTCCTGGACACATGGGAATTGCCTTCAGTGGGATTTTCAAACTTTCCAACCCTTGGGGAGTGGGAGTGTAGGTTATGAAACGTAAGTGAAGCTAAATCTCTATGAATGCTTTCCCCAAAGGAAGTCTATTGCTTGGGTCATCCTTGGGCTCCTCAGAATCAATTTTCTTTCCTCTAAATGTAGTCACAAAATAATAATGATTATCCTTCAGTTTCATATCAAATTACATTCAGTGTTACAAAGAGTAGCTTCAATGAAGTTAGAGTTCATAGGAAAAAAGACCTTCATACATGGGCTTAACTATCAATCAAAGTTACTTGCAAATGAAGACCTGCAAAAAAAAGAGACCAGTTTCAGTAAAACTAAAGATTAAAAAAAAAATTCAAGATCATAATGACAACTGAAGGATATAAAAGCAAAGTGTGACTTCAAATATACTACTATAATGCATGGATATAGGATTCCATGATATTTCAAAGGGCACTGCTTCTAAATAATATTTATACCATTAAATCTGTTTCTGCAACATATGAAACCAACATAAATTCTCACTTTAAATTCATTCATTCATTCATTCATTCATTCGTTCATTCATTCATGTGATCTATTAATCAATCATCTCTTCCATTAGACAATCATCTGTTTAACAAACTTCCCTGCAGGCCAACAAACTTAAAATGTTTTCTATAAGATATTAGATGGTAAAGAAAAGCCATAAGGGCTTGCCACTTGAACAGAGACTCCATTATTTAATACAAGAATGCAGGGACAATGACTGTGCCAAAGGACGTCAAGATCCAAATCCATATCAAACTTAGGTTGGATGCAGTTGTTAGAAATAAACAAAAATGTGGCACTGGAAATAAAACTCAGCCAGTTATCTCCATGACTAGACTATTCTCATCATAGATCAAATAGGTATAATTTAGATACAGTTCTCTAGGCTGTATCTTACAGTAGGTATCAGGTCAGATTTTTTGGTCTGCCATTGACAATGGATGCAGAATTTAGGAGGCCAAGTTATATGCATATTATTTTAGTGATTAAGATAAAGATCAATAAAATAGCAGTTGTACTTATTTTTCTTAATTGCTCCACTTCTATTTTACTCTTTTGTTACTGAGGAGACTGGCAAGAAGAGACTATAACTCAGGATCACACGGTTAGTTAGTAGCTGAGGTAGATCTAGACTGCTTATATCCTAGTAAATGATCCAAGGTTTATATACCTTAGGCCCTACGACTTTGACTTTAAATTACCAAAGTCTGCACAGACAATAATATCGGAGAAGAAAACGCAGCACAGTATGAGTAATAAAACAGATCCACATAGGTTCTGTGCAACGCAACTATGACTTAATCAAATGGCAGTGTGATTTGATCCACCAGACAGATAAATACCTCCTTTCCATTCATACTAAATGGAGAGTGGTATTTGTATGGCAAGGATGTCTCAAAGATCTAAAAGTTGCGGGACACACTAATGAGAATTAAGATCAGGCTGGTTTATATCAAGTCCCTTTTTAGCACCGTGTGATTGGTTTGGTCCGACACCATCCCCTGCAGTGCGTGGAGACAGGCCAGGAGTGTGAGGGCTGCAGAGCAGAGCAGGAAGAAAATCAACTGTGAAATTGGTAATTTTATTGAGTTTCACGGGGGGCTTTGTTGTTAAGACACAATGCAATTGGAACAGAACGCCTGTGGTCGCACTGTGTACACAGTGCCCAGTCCATGGCCAAAGGTAAACTGCCTCTAGTCCAAAGTTACACATATGCTTAACATCTTCTGCAAAAATATTTTGCAAAATAGAAAAAGAAATATGTATGGTGAAAGATGCGGAGGTTATGGTGCCAGGTTGGGGGCTTTTCCAAAAGCACAGGTAGAAGGCGTCAGTAAGATGAAGCTGTGGGTGTCTCCCCCTCTTAACATCTCAGAAGTTCCTTCTCTGAACAGGGCCTGCTGGTTCAGACTTACAGAAAAGCTGTCCTCTCCCTATAAATGATAGGAAGGTCCCAGAAGGAGTATGTTAGAAAGACGGGCAGAAGGAGAGGACAGACCGAAATGTAATGCCTGAGCAGCTGAAATCATTTGGTACTCTCAATCCCCCAGGTAAAATAAGAATTAAACATAGCTAACAGGATATTACTCCCTGTTGGAAAAGATCTGCTTGCTGGCAATGTGAAAGTGAAGCTAACAATTGGTATTTGTTCTAGGGTGATATTGCTCCCCTTCAAAAAAGCTTGCAGTACGAATAGTTAAATAAAGTATGCTGGCTAACTGTGTAAGTACATTTGCAGCTTCTGTGCCTTCCAGGCCTGTCCCTGCAGTGGGTTAATTTGGTTTCAGATGGAAGGATGCCTAAAGATGTTTCGGGAGTCAAGCGAGGCCAGGCAGCCAACCCTGGGGGGCAGGGACAAGGTGGCACACCAAGAGGCAGCGGAAATAGGAACACTTCCATTCTGGGAGAAGACAGAGTGGACCTAACACACGCTTTCCCAGGTCAGCCCATGAGTCCAAACAGCAAGCTACTTTTCCAAGGTTTCATTTTTTATCATGCCTTTTGACCACATTTTTACAAGGAAAGAAACCAGGAAAATCAGAACAGTTCACTGCGCTATCACTGGTTTATTAAACTGTCTGCAGGTGTACGAGAGCTATACTTTCCTATTTGGGGGCACATCTCAGGAGATTTTTGCCCTCGCCCTGGGACTAAGTTGTCACGGTTGGCTTCTTCCCATACAAGGGAAGCATTTGGGTCAGACTATGCATGAAAAAGGAAAGAAAAGGTGGTTCCATTGCCAGGAGATCACATTGCTGCCCACCCCCTACCCCCCCCAGGAGGGGGGCACTCAGCTCACTAGTCATGCTGAACGTGACAGAAGATGACCAGCTGGCATTTTGTACTCTTATTTATTTTTGTGCAATCAGAATTAGTCACCCCTGCCAGAGCCGGATAAATACAATACACCTGGATATGTCTCCACTTCCAGGACAGAGAGAAGGAGTATTAATTCATTTTCAATAGAGATAACAACGAATACTGACGTTGTGCTCTTTTCAAAAGATATAACTTGTGTGCTCGTGTGTGGCCAAGTATGCGAGAGCATCTGTATCTACCAGTTTCACTTTCAAACATGCATTCAAGCTGAAGCACTCTTTAACACCCGTATGGGTTTTCACTGCGCTGTATTCTAGGCTCTTCTTTTTCAAAATGCAATTAATAATAGTTGTGTGTTAAATGATTCAGTGAAAGTAAATCTTTTATATTCAGGTAAGCAATTCAGCCTTGTGAGGTTTTCTGGGAATTAGATTTTTTTTTTTTTTTTTTTGAAGTCTGGGTTGAGCATGCCCATAACTCTGACAGAGCCCTGCAGGCTCTTGTCTTCACCTTCAAATCATAAGACAGAGAAATCAAGCTCCCTCTGTGCTCTCAATTATACCAAAAAACACGGAGCAGAAGTCTTCAGTAATTCAATCCCTGTGGAAGCTTCTTCACACTGTTTGCACTGTTGGAACTGCTGACAGCAGCAATCCAACCATCCCCCCGGTAGACTGTCAAAGTTCCTCCTACAGTGTGAGCGGCTCTGTTCTGTC
>RJWM01014181.1:0-51232 GCA_004363535.1 Dasyprocta punctata | reverse complement strand
CCCTCCCCTCCCCTCCCCTCCCCTTTCCTCTCTCAGTCTCACTGAGTTCCTCAGGCTGGACTTGAACTTCCAGTCTTCCTGCCTCAGCCTCCCAGAATACTGGGATTTCAGATGTGTACTACCATGCTTGGCTTGAATCTTTTTTTCTTTTTAATTAGTCGAAAAGCCTCTGTGTAGTCTCAGAACTGTGAGGAAAAGCAATATGTGTTTTTAGAAGAATGTGGAGACCGACATTAGCCTCTTATCCAGGCAGTCAGGCACAGTAAAGCAGCGGACTGAGGCAGCCACACTCTCCTCGGGGGACAGTGGCAGCTGTCTGAGGAGTGAAGGAACTACAGAAAGCAAATGCAGGGGATGGAACGGTCCTGGAATGAGGAAACTCTCTTTACATTCCAAGTGACTTTTACTCTAAGGCTGTGTTTTTGAGCCTTTTTTTTTTTTTTTCTTTTTTGGTACCAGGGATTGAACTCACGACCTTGTGCTTGCCAGGCAGGTGCTTGTGCCGCTGAGCTACATCGCTGGCCCTTTTTTGAGACTTAGAATTAGGTTTGCCTTTGTTACTTTGGTTTCTTCTTTCCAACTATTGGGAACAGTCTGATCAGTCTTACTCAATTTCAAAAGGCACCAGAGGGTAGGAAGAGAGTGAAAATAAGCCGGGGAAAGGGGTTGTGTTAGTTGAAAATAACAGGTGGCACCTTGCAACCAACGGAATGGTGGTTAACCATGGGGCATGGGGTGGGGAAAGAAATGCAGTGTCAGTGGAAATCTGTACCCCTCAGACCCTCACCTACCAGTCTATGGTGCATATCTAGCAAGATTTCCATTAAGAAAACACACATTCAGCCAAAACCTTCTGGTAAACTTAAGTGATTCCCCACCAAAGTCAGTCTCATTCTCAGATTCTTACAGAGCAAAACCCTTTTTAGTTTTAACATACACTTTTAGGCAGTAATGTTTTCCCACTGCTATTGTATGACCCACAGTTTAAGGACAGTTTTATGACTATTTTCTTGTTAACTTCTCTACTGATAAAGTTAAAATAGAATTTTAATTTGGAATTTGGAAATAAAATTGGGTATGAACTGCAAATGAGTATATTTCTCATGTTCTCAGAGTAAGTACAATTGAAATTAAGTTTTAACCAGCTTGCAACTTACTTGCTCAGTAAATGAGGCTTAAAGATAAAAATATAATCACTAATTTCTAATTTTAGTCAAGTCCCAATTACCCAATCTCAATGGAACCTAGCAGAAAAGGCAGAGAAAAGGAATAATCTCCATATCAGTTATCTTTGAGTTTGAAATATAGTCATAGCAGACATATATAAGTACACACATATTCAGTCATTCTGTTTATAGCTGATCCATGTCAGAAGTGAGTTATTTCTACTCAGCACAAAGGAAAAAGAATTTGATGATTTGATATCACTGAAATGACATTTAATGGGAGAAGATAGTAGCAGCGATGGCTGCTCTAGTGGTGGTGGGGGGCCAGTGGATGGATGTGTGTGTGTGTGTGTGTCAGGAGACCCAGTCATTGACTGAGGAAAGAGATCTCAAGAGAAACTGGTATAAATGTTGTAATAGCTGGATGAGCATTTAAAATTTAAAGCTCATACAAGGGAGAAAACAGGATGTAATATTGCTTGCTACTCTGAGTTTCCTTATCTTTGCAAATCACATGGAAATCTAGATCCTGACTCCTGTCCTTTGAATAGAGGATAGACCAGGAATTGGCATGACCGGCAACACAGTAATACTCCCAGGTGACTATATAGTAAAGGCAACAAGGAGGAAGAGTCGGGGCAAATGTGACAGCCAGTAGGAGCGGCTGCAAGAAAAGGAAAAGTAGACGCTGTAGACCTTCCTGCTTCACCCGCAGTGATGCGTGTTGATGGTGATGGTGACCTTTATTGTGTCAGTAAAGATTAAATTGTGTTTCATAGCCTTTTGTGATATTAGGTAATGGTATAATAAAAAATGGTTACGAAGGGGTGTGTTCCCACTATTCAGAAGGCTAGCTTAACGTGGAAGGAAACCGTCTCTCCATGGGGTCAGACAAGAGAGGCATTACTATATTTTTTTCCAATTTGGAAATTTTATTTTACAGAATAGTACATTGACAGCTATCTTATCTAATGGATATAGTTAAGCTCTTCTGGTTAGTTTATCTACGGAATGTGATTCTCATATTTGATAGGCTCCTAAATGCTGTACTTCTCTGTATAATACCATATTCCTAGCATTATTATTTTCTTCCTTTTAAAAAATACTTACTAAGTGGCATTTTTGTAATGGGCAAATGTGAATATACATCTCACAAAAGTTAATTCCCTTATACATTTGGCAAAGCATTGTGAATATATTATAGTCCCAGAATATAAATTGCAGTATTTTAGTATATAAAACCCAGTAGAATAATCTATAATCAGTGACTTAAATAGTTAATAAAACCGATGTTTGCAATGTTGGGAATCGAATCCAGGGTCTTGATCATGCATAGCAAGCACTGTGTCACTGAGGCACAATCTCAGCCCCTAATAAAAATTCTTCCCCCCAATAAAACTTTGAAAAATAGCTCACTGTGTCGTGGGGGTGGAAGCAGGGTGGTGCGTCATCTAAGTGAGCACGTTTTCATCAAATCTGTCTACTAGTGTTATTCTACGCCTGCATATACTTGTATTATTTATCAGCTTTTAGACCTTTGAGTTTGTTGAAAAAACTGAGGCTGGCAGTCTTTCTTTTACTGTCTTTCTAGGCTCAAACCGTGTCTAGACTCAAAACTATTACTGTCTTCATTGTACATTTAATCACTTTAAAGGAATTGTGTCATCATGCCTGATGCTGATATTGCTTCATTCTCTTAAAGCTGAGTATTATGCCCCATATTAGATTATCAGTCAAATGTTTCACTGATTAGATTATTAACACTGATCAGATTTTTTTGCTGAATCTAAAGAAGTCATTTTTTGGATGATAGATACTAGAAAGTAGGAAGAAAATGTTCAAATGGGAAGGGGAACAAAGGGATGAGTGAAGGGAAGGGAGGGAATGGGAATTTTAAAAAATAAAAGAATGAAGGGAAACAATGGAAGCAATGTTTTGTAAAGGGAGAGGGGAAGGATGATTGAAGGGAAGGGAATGGGGGAAAAAAGCATTAAGATATTCTCTATGATGAATGTGATAAAAATGTACCAGTAAAATTAATTTTAAAAAAAGAGGAAAAGTCATTTTTGGGCTGGGTGGGTAATACAGGCCTGTAATCTCACCACTTGGGAAGCTGAGGCAGGAAGGGCCAGAGGTCAAGGCCAGACTGGACTATATAGTGAGACTCTCTCAAAAAACAAGAAGAAGAAGAAAGAAAAAAGAAAATCCATTTCTTGTCATGTTAGTTTTCCCTAAATTTATCTATAGTAGGAAATTTACATATAAATGTTTTCATTTGGCTTTCAATGTGTTACATGATGATACAGTTATTTCATGTCACATTTACTGTATACGTTTTCTCAATACATTTGCTATACTTTGTATATTGTTTTACTGAAGTGTTCTTTTATTTATGTTGGAATTACTCCAGAAATTATAACTAAGGAAATGTAATACGTTTGTGCAAAAAAATGTGTTTTTTCTGCTTCATAGATATATGGGCAATAGGTTGCATATTTGCCGAGTTGTTGACTTCAGAACCTATTTTTCACTGTCGTCAGGAAGATATAAAAACAAGCAATCCCTTTCATCACGATCAGCTAGATCGGATATTTAGTGTGATGGGGTTTCCTGCAGGTAATATATTTTCCTTTTTAAAATTGTATTTTCAGTTACATTTCAGAACCGTTCCTTTTCAAAAATATATTTAAAGTATATTTATGTCTACTTTTAAACTAAAACAATTAGATTTTAAATGAAGTTTAACATGTTATTTTCTGTAACGATATTCAGTTTGGTTTTTTTGTTTGTTTGTTTGTTTTGTTTTGTTTTGTTTTGGTAAGATAAAGACTGGGAAGATATTAGAAAGATGCCAGAATACCCTACACTTCAAAAAGACTTCAGAAGAACAACGTAAGTAATTCCATATTTCCTTGGTCCAGTGGTGGCAAACCTATAGCATGCATCCCACAGCAGGCTGTTCGTATCATTGGAAGCTCTGAAAGTTTCGCTGTCACTGTCTTAGTCAATTTGTGATGCTATTTAAAAAATACATTAGACTGGGAAATTTATAGCAAACAGAAATGTATTTTCTCACAGTTCTGGAGGCTGGGAAGCCCCAGATCAAGGTGCAGCAAGTTCAGTGTCTGGTGCGGGCTGCTCTCTGGTTCCAGGAACGTGCCTTGTTGCTGTGTCCTCATGTACTGGGTGCTGGGGAAGGGGCAGGGCTGTGTGAAGCCTCCTTAATGAGACGTTAATGGCATTCCTGAGGGCAGAACCCCCCTGAGGGCACCAGCCGCTAGCACTGGTGCACTAGGTAATAGGGTTCAACTAATTGTGGAGCGACACGAGCATTCAATCTATAGCATTAATTATAGACTATAACCTCAGTGAGAAAATTTAAACTGAATTAAAAAAAAAAACCAAACTATAGTTTGTTGTTTAAATCAGAAACTTCAAAGCGGCGTGTGGTTGCACATGTCAGTAATCCCAGCACTCAGGAGGCTGAGGCGGGATGATTGCCGTTCGTTTGAGACCAACCTGGGCTATATAGTGAGTTCAGGCCAGCCTGAAATACATAGTGAGACCCTGGCTCAAAAAAAAAAAAAACAAACAAAACTTCTATTTTAGTGTGTTAATTATGCCCATGACTTGAGGATTATATTCCAGATGCAGTTAACATATATGCTTAATTTAGGCTATGCTATTTAGAAACTTCCAGGAACTTCAGGGTCAGTAGATAGTTTAAATGTATGTTCTGTTTTAGTGTGATAAAGATTTCGTTCAATGCCACAGTTGTGGATCTGTCATTATCTGAGTACTAACTGGTGGCTGATACTCTGGATGTGGGAAACCAGCAGGGATGGCAGAAATAACACAGGACCCACAATCTGAGTAAAACAGATTTGTGGAGACATATATATTGAGTAGAAGAAGAGGAGAGCAGAGGTGATAGAGAGAGGGGAAGGAAAGAAAGAAAACAGTGGAGGGGAGTTATTAATATCCATGCCGAGACGGGCGTGGTGGTGCGTGCCTGCAAGCCCATTACTTGGGAAGGTGAGGCGGAGTTGGCAGTGATTTCCAGGCCAGTTTGGGATTCCATCGTGAATTCAAGGGCAGTCTGAAGTATGTAGGGAGGCCCCATCTCTTTTTAAAAAAAACTATTATAGAAAAATTTATAGATATGACTATATATATATATATATATAAAGCCAGGTGTGGTGGTGCATACCCCTAATTCCAGCTACTCCAAAGGCTGAGGTAGAAGAAGGCCACAAGTTCAAGGCCAGCTTAGTGAGACTCTGTCTTAAAATACTGAAAAAGGGGCTATGGTGTTGTTCGAGGGTAGTGCACCTACCTAGCATGTACAAGGCCCTGAGATCAATCCCCGGTACTGAAAAAAAGCAAAAAACAAAAGCCCAACCAATCAAACAAAAGTTTTATATATATATATATATATATATATATATTTTTTTTTTTTTTTATGAAAATATCTAGTGTTGTCAAGGGTGCAATAAAATGGACACATGTATTCTTCTGGTGAGAATGAGGACTTCGCAAGTTTGTATATATATCTACAGATCACTTGGAGACCCTGCTAAAAATGTGTATTCTAGCCAGATGTGATGGCACACGCCTGTAATCTCAGCACTCAGGAGACTGAGGCAGGAGGATCACCGAGTTTGAGGGTATCCTGAAGTACATACTTGAGTCCCTGTCTCAAAAAAAAAAAAGTAGATTCTGAGCCAATAACGACAGTACATATGTGTAGTCCCAGCTACTTAGGAGGCTGAGACGAGAGTCGCCTAGGACTGTGAGGCTGTCTTGGGTGACAGCGAGACCCCATCTCAAAAAATAAGAAACAAAACAAGTAGAGGTCTCTGATTCTCATCTGCTGTACAGTGTTTTCTCCTTGTCACGTGCATCAGACTTACCTACAAAGACTTGTATTTGATAACTATCATCAAACAACTTCTATACCAGTAGGACATACATGGCCACTCAGAATAATACATTTAAGGAGCATTTGACAAGGGAAAGTATTTATGAAACAGGATTAAATGAAAAAAATGACAATTTTTATGTATGATTTCAATTTTTATAAAAACAAAGCCAAAGCAGTTCCTCTGTTTATATCATATACATGATGGCATACAAAAAAGCCAAGGTAAATTAATAACTTTCACAGTGTTTTTTTTAATCACTGAGTGACTTGATTGTGAGTGATTTTAATTTTCTTCTTCATACTTGTCTATATTCTCTAATTTTTTACAATGAACATGTATTACCTATTTTTAGAGTTTTTCAATTTGAAATATTTTGTATGTAGGAAAGAATATATATGATGTAGGCCGGGTGTGATGGCACATACCTGTAATCCCATCACTCAGGAGGCTGAAGCAGGAGGATTGTCGCAAGTTCGAGACCAGTCCAGGCTACAAAGTGAGCTCATGGCCAGCCTAAACTGCATAGCGAGACTCTGTCTCTCTCCCGCCCCCTGCCCCAAAAACATTCAAGAATATAGATGATGAAAATACATACGTAGTATATTTAGAATATTCAAATGACTACTCCTCCACTCACTTTTCAACCAAAGAAGTAGAACATTATTCGATCACTGAAATAGCCTGTTTGTACCTCTGCCAGAGGAAATAATGTAGATATTCTGAGTTTGTCTTTATCATAGTTTTACTCTACAAATATGTATCTCTCAAAATCATTGTTCCATTTAATACATTTTTGAACTTTATATAAATGATATTATCTGTGTATTTTTTTTGCAGCTTGCTTTCCCCCACTTGACCTTACGTACTTACTTTCACTGTGGTATACTTTCCGTGCTGTGACTCTGTAATCATTTACCCATTTTTTTCAGTTGATGGATACTGGATTGTTTATAGTTTTTTACTATTACAAAAATGCTGCTAAGAATATCGTTATCCATGTGTGCTGATGTGACTGTGCAAAAGTATGTACCTACAGAGTTCCTGATGCGTAGGGTATAGTAATTTTCAACTCTAATGGTTAATTTTTCAAAATGATTTAATAATACAGCCTTTCAAATGTAGTGTTGCAGTTCTCATTTCCTCACACATTTGCCAATATTTGATAATGTGTTTCTTTTTTATCAGAAAAGACAATGGCTTAATAACCAGATGCTTTATAAGAAAACCAGTCTAGGAGGTTTTTGTTAAAAATGTCAGTTGCGTGGGCGTCCCCGTGACGCGCTGCCATGCGTGTCCTTGCAGGTATGCCAACAGCAGCCTCATCAAGTACATGGAGAAGCACAAGGTCAAGCCCGACAGCAAAGTCTTCCTTTTGGTAGGTGCTGCTCTCCCAGACTGAAACCCGGTCATCTAATTCTGCGTACTGGGGAATCGTCCCAGCTATTCCTCCTTCAGAAATAAAAGAAATACGTGAATACTGGGGTGACATTTAAGTACTTCTCTTCAGATGTCAACCTTGATTTCTGGTCTTAATTTTTTAAATGATTTATCAGCAGAGAAAAGGGTTTTAAAGGGGCTGTAATGTTGCTGATCTCTGCCATGTTCCCATGAATGTGTATACATTGCATAGTATAAAATATACTTGATGTTAATCCTACCAGACATTAAATTTTAAGAGACCAAGAATTTGACTTGTAGACACGTTTTTCATGTATATCAATTTTTTCTAGCTTCAGAAACTCCTTACTATGGATCCAACCAAAAGAATTACCTCAGAGCAGGCTCTGCAGGACCCCTACTTTCAGGAGGACCCCTTGCCGACGTTAGAGTATGTATGCCCCTTCCTCTTGCGACAGTGGCTGGAAGCAAGGGGAGATACTTTACTCTCCTCATTAAAACTGATAAAGAGGAAGGGCCTGTGCTTTTCAACAGGCCAAGCTATAGAGCGATGTGAATGAAAATAGGTGTTGTAGTCAGCTTTACAGATGAAAACTGAAGCTGACTTGGTTTTCTCTGTCTGACAGATGAGATCAGGTGGGACTTCATAGATCAGAGGTTTGACCAAACCAGTAGGGAATGGTGGTAGTTCAATTCTGTCTTCAGAATGTATGCACAGTTCACTCAGATACATACTTGGTGCTTGTATTTGTGAAAGGTGCATTTTTTTTCTTGAGGGAAAACTTTTTTCCTTATTGAAGCAAATATGGATTCAATTATTTTTAGTGCAAGTGAAATTAAAGTGGGGAAAATTCTGTCATGTGTGTCAACTAACAGGAGTCACGATTTGAAATTAAAAGTGGCAATTGGTGTAGAAATTTAGACAATGAATTGTTCTTAATGCTTATATTTAGTTATTTTGGGAGGCATCAAGCAAACACTGGCCACACATGAAGAGTGAGAAATAAGTGAAGAAAGAAAAAGTAGAATTTTAAAGTAACAAAATAATGATGCTATAGATTATAGGTCATGACTTGTTTCTTTTTAATGATTTTTAGTGTGTTTGCTGGCTGCCAGATCCCGTACCCTAAGCGGGAATTCCTTAATGAAGATGAGCCTGAAGAGAAAGGTGACAAGGTATGAACTGCATCGTGCACTTCAACTGTCAGAGACTATTGTGCACAAAAAGAGAACAGGAGGGGGTCATTCCTGTGTATTTATCTGCCCTTGGTGTTGTGGAACTCTTCTATTCCGAGTCCCAAGTCTTACTCCTTTGTGTGTTGTTACTGCTGTCATTCAAGCTGGTGTTTTGTAGGCATCTTTGGTGACTGTATCAGCCCCCTTCCCACACTGCTCTGCTTTTCCAAAATCATGATTCAGAGGACTTCTTCCAGCTGTTTTAATGAGCGCAGACCTGTTTCCTTCCTGCATCCCTTCAGTGGAATGCTGGGCTAGTTCAGAGGGTTACTGAACAGTCCAAGGAAACATCAGAGAACACATCCTGTTGGGGCCTGGGATGTTGCTCTCGGAGATCCGTGTTCTCCGGCTGCCCCATTTTCCAGTCACTCCAGTCACACAGTTGTCACCGGCACAGGTTGGCCCCCAGCTGGGTCAGCAGTCGCATGTGCACATCAGGTGGTGGAAGACACTTCCTGTCGATTTAGTTTCGTACCAGACTCTCCTCGTTTCTTCTCCCACAACAGAATCAGCAGCAGCAGCAGAACCAGCATCAGCAGCCCACAGCCCCTGCACCACAGGCGGCAGCCCCTCCGCAGGCAGCCCCTCCACAGCAGAGCAGCACCCAGACCAACGGGACCGCAGGTGGGGTGGCAGCTGGCGTGGGGGGCGCGGCAGCAGGGCTGCAGCACAGCCAGGACTCCGGCCTGAACCAGGTGCCTCCGAACAAGAAGCCGCGGCTCGGGCCCTCGGGTGCCAGCTCGGGCGGGCCTGTCCTGCCCTCGGACTATCAGGTGCGCCCGTATGTGTTCACCTGCTTAGTGCACACGTGTCTTGTAAAATGGGAAGTAAGACTTGTAACGGGCGCTTTCAGAGTTCAGTCATTATCTTTTTTTTTTGTCTCCCAGTATTGGGGGTTGAACCAACAGCTCACACAGAACTATGTCCTCAGCCCTTTTTATTTTTTGAAATAGAGTCTCATTGAGTCACTAAATTGCCCAGGCAAGTGTTGAACTTGTTTGTTTGTATGAGAGAGGGTCTCACTGTAGCTCAGTCTGGCCTCAGTCTCACAGTGATCCTCCTGCCTCAGCCTCCTGAGTGTTGGGGTTACAGCCATCTGCTTCCATGCCCAGTCTGGGCTAGGGAACTTAAACTTGTGATCCTCCTGCCTCATCCTCCCAGAGATTACACTACCAAGCCTGGCTTAGAATTAAGTAGTTCTTAACACTAACATTTCGATGTGCAAATTACACAGTTCTGTTTCTAGGGCACTCTATGAAAATGAAGATTTTTATTATATTTCATGTAATTTCACGTTATTTCATACCCTGATTTGTTTATCCTTATACTCTGGGGAGAAGAAGTAGCAAGATAGGTGTCTTGTTTCTTAAAGAAAATGTCTCTATTTTACCCATATAGTGGCCTGTCAGCTGTGGATCAGAAAAGGATACCTACATGAGCATTGAAAAGGGAAGGCTGTGGGCAGGGTGAGGCGCACACACGTGTCTTCCTGCTACTCTAGGAGGCTGAGGCAGGAGGATCACAAGTGCAAGCCCAGCTTGGGCAACTTCATGACTTAGCAAGTCCCTTCCTCAAAATTAATTTTAAAAATGGCTGGGGATGTAGCTCAATGTGAAGGCCCTGGGTTCAATCACTAGTATGGCAAAAAACAACACTGAAAGAAAGAAAAGAAAAATGCAAGAAAAAGGGAGTAGCAGCTTACTTTGGAGAAAATTTATTGCATTCTTCAAACAGATTTGCATTTATTAAGAAGAAATACTCGTTGAGTAACCACATAGATACAGAAAAAGACTGAGGCTTTTAGAAATAATGGTTCAGTCCCACTGGAAATTATTTGGCGACTAAAGAATACTTTTTGTTATTAAGATATAAAGAAAACTACAGTTGCACTCCTAATTTAGGAAATTAAAAGAAACATGTCTAAGGATTGGTGTTTAGAGATAAGTAAATTTACCCATTGTAAGCCAGAAGTGGTGGTGCACACCTGTGACCCCATGGCACTTGACAGGCTGAGGCAGGAAGATTACTGTGAGTTCCAGCCCGGCCTGAGCTACATAGTGAGTTCAAGTCCCACCTGGGCTATATAGTGAGACTTTGCCTCAAAAACAGAGAAACGTAAAAGTACCTGTTGTGTTAACCTTAGAGAATCTTGCAAAAGAAAAAAAAATTCATTTTCAACAAGCTAAGAAAAGACCTAGGAAGAAGGGAAAACTTAAAACATTAAGTAAAAAGGCAAAAGCCTCAGAACATAACCTTCAGGAAACTGGAAGAAGAGAAGCATTTAGGACAGAGCTAATAGAAAACAAAATTTCTGGCAAGAGAGTCATAAACTCACTGATAAGGAACTGGAATAAAGAGAAACATTAGCAAGAAAGGCAATAAGTAGCAGCCTAAGCTTGCTTTCTATTTTGAATATCTCAACAAACTTGTTTTCACACAGTTACCTCTCTGAGAAGTTCTCATCACAGGTTCCCTCTCCTCCAAAAGATATGTCATACTTCCCTTTGGTTCCAGTTAAGGTAGTCCAAGTATCTATTTTGAACTACTAAAAACTTGCTATATGGGTAAGTAGTCAGGAACATATTTGAATGTTGTTATAAATTTTGTTATGAATGACGTTTTCCCCAAAACTTCAGCTTATCCCTATGATGTGAGCAACAGATGTTTGTTGTGTATTGTTTGATCTCTGTGTCTCAAATTGTATTGTATCAGCCTGTGTTACAGAAAAAAAATTGTTGAAGGTTAAAAGGCAGTTGGTCATTGTGGCATACATGTCTATTTCCAGCTACTTGGGAGGCTAAGAGAGAAAGATTGAAAGTTCGAGCCTGGCCTGGGCAATTTAGGGACTTGTCAAGACCCTGTCTCAAAATAAAAAATAGAGAGCTAAGTATGTAGTTCAGTGCATAATGGAGTTGGATTTTGTCCCCAGAATTGGGAAGAAATAAAGGTTTCTCTCACGGTGGGTCATACCTCTAATGCCGAATCCACAGAAGGCAAAGGCAGGAAGGTTGCAGGTTCCAGGCCAGCCTGGACAATTTAGTAAGACCGCATCTCAAAATCAGAAAGGTCTGGAGGTATAATTCAGTGGTAGAGCATTCTTGGCTTTGATCTCTTCAGTCTCACAGAAAAATTAAATGAAATGAGCAGAGTTTCTTCAAGGGGAGCTATCACAATAGTTGTAGAGCTGGGTGTGGTGGCGCAGGCCTGTAATCCCAGCACTCACGAGGCTGAGGGAGGTAGATCACTGCGAATTTGAGACCAGCGTGGGCTACCAAGTGAGCTCAAGGCCAGCCTGAACTGCATAGCGAGACCCTGTCTCAAAAAATGTCAAAATAAATAAAATAAAATAAAATAAAATAAAATAAAATAAAGAAAAGAAAAATAGCTGTAGAGATGACTGCTTTAAGGTCTTGTGGTGGGAGAGAGATTGGCCTCAACTCTAACTCCAACATGACAGGCAGCTGTGTGCCAGCGAGGAGCACTGTGGGAGTCGGTGAAAGGAGAATGACTCGGAGGGAGCAGCAAGGCTAGTGTTCTGACTGAAGGATTACTGCTGAGGGCAGGCCAGGGAGATAAAAAACCAGGGACGGGGATTTTTTCTAACAAGTTGGCAGGATTCTTGCTCTAATAGGATTTATCAAAGGCAAAGAGAGAAAGCTTGAGGTTGGGCTTAGTCAAACGGGACCAAAAGGAGCCAAACTGAAATGTTGACCAAAGAGGAATATCTTTCGTCACCTGGCTGTAGTCAGTTATAGGCAGATTATTCTGTTTCCTCCTGAGCTGTTTTTGTTTTGTTTTATTTTGTTTGTCTGTTGAGACGCGGTCTTGCTATGTAGCCCAGGTGGCCTCAAACTCAGGATCCTCTTACTTCAGCCTCCCAAGTGCTGGAGTTATAAGTGTGAGTAACCATGCCTGACTCTGTTTTGTTCAAATTCATAAATTCTTCAAAATGCTTTTTCTTTTTCAATGTTGTTCTATCTACTTAAAAATAAAACTTACATCATATTTATGAAACAGTTCAGTGAGTTAGCTAGGACTAGCAGAAGTAAAGAGCAATTTACAAGCCTTACAGAAACAAACTGGTTGGGGTTGGTTTTGTCTTGTTTGTTTTGGTTTGGCTTTGGGTGGGTTTATTTGTCCGTTTGTTTGTTGAGACAGGACCTCATCATGTAGTTCCGGCTGGCCTCGAGCTCATTGTGTAGCCCAGGCTGGCCTCAAACTCCCAGCACTCTTCTTGCCTCAGCCTCCTGAGTGCTAGGATTACAGGTGTGCACCACACGCTCGGCCTGCTGTAGTTGTTCTTCGTGTAAGGAAGAGCTATTGGGCTGAGTGTAATATGCTAACCTGACAGTACATGATCGTAGCTACAGATCTTTTGCAAAAGGGAAGGGGACTAGGAGATGGAGGGAGAGGTGACAGAGGAGAGGGAGGAGATGAGAAACAGAATTAGGATGTGTTATGTTCGTATTCCACCTCCTCATGATTAGTATAATCAATGTGTACTGCAAACATGCACTAACAATTTTTTAAACAAAAATTTTAAATTAATTACATTAATTAATTAAGTAGTCATAGCTAGCCTACCAGTTGTAGGGCATTAGTTTGTTTTTGTTGTGGTGGTGGGGTTTTTTGTTTTGTTTTTGTTTGGTTTTTGGTTTTTCAAGACAGGGTCTCTATGTAATCCAGGCTGGCCTTGAACTCACTGTGTAGTCCAGCTGGACCTCCACCTCGAGGCAGTCCTCCTGGCAGTTGGGCATGTTCTTCCCTTTTCCTTCCATTTTCTGATTCTAGGGCTCTCAGAAATAAAACATCTTTATATTAATATTTCAGGTTCAGCATAAACACATTTCAAATAAAATAACCATTTTAGAACTTTTACCTTGTTTTCAGTCAGTTCCATTTGCAAGGATTCAAGGCTTTGGAGTTACTTCATTAGTGTAAGCTAGTATGATTAGTACTTTGAAAAGAGAAACAACTTTTTTTCTGTCTAAGAAGGAAATCTTGACATTAAAAATGATACACAGCCAGCCATGGTGGTGCATGCTTGTAATCTCAGCACTTGGGAGGCTGAGGCAGGAGGATTGCTATGATTTTGAGGCAAGCCTGGGATGCATAGCAAGACGTGTCTCAAAAAACAAAGAAATAAAGGTATGTGGGACTGGTGTGATTGTGTGTACCTATATAATCCCAGCACTCAGGAGGCTAAGGCTAAAGGATTACAAGTTCAAAGCCAGCCTAGACTATAAGTCAGACCTTGTTTTTTGTCAAAACCATGACAAAACAAAAAGATATCCTACAGGGCATTAAGTTCTTACATTTTGGGGGTGCAGCCACGTGGCAGGTCCTGGAGATTGCAAACTCCACCCAGCCAGGAGCAAGGCCCTGAAACCATATGCCGGGGGCATCCTCTGGCTAGCTCTGCGCTCCAGAGGCTCTGAAATCCTTGCAGCCAGACTCAAAGTCCTGGTGGTGCCACACTCTGGGGTGCGCTCTGCTTAGCTGCCTAGGTCCCAGAGATTTTGAACTCCACCCAGCCAGGCATAAGGTCCCAGCACTACACTCTGTGAGTGAGTCCTGGCTAGCTGCACAGAGGATCTGACCTCTGCCCAGCCCAGTGTCCCAGGGCAATCCATCAGGTGAATGCCCGGTCAGCCTCACAGGACACAGAGATACCGTGCCCAGCCCAACCCAGACAGAGTCCCAGAGCCGCTCATCAGGGAGCAGCCAGCATAACCGGTGGGTCGTGGAGAATTTGAGCTCTGTCCATCAGAGCACAAGGCTCCAGCTCCATAGTTTAGGGGTGCGTCAGGTCCTGCAGGTTGCAGAATCCACCCAGCCAGGAGAAAGGCTCCCGCACTATATGCAAGGGTTGCGCTGTGGCTAGTACCGTGCTCCAGAGGCTCTGAACTCCTCACAGGCAGACACAAGGTCCCAGTGGTGCCACACTCTGGGTTGCACTGTGCTTAGCCACTTGAGTCACAGAAATTCTGAACACCCAGCCAGGCACAAGGCACCAGTGCCACACCTCGGGGGTGCATCTCTGCTAGCCACCTCCATTGCAGAGGTTCTGAACTCTACATAGCTGGGTACTAGGCCCTGGTGATACGCTCCAGGGGTGTGGCCCTGCTAGCTGCAGGGAGGATACAAGCTCTGCCCAGCCCAGCGTCCCAGGCCAACCCAACAAAGTACATCAGGGAAACACACGGCCAGCCTCACAGGCCACAGAGCACAAGGATCTGGTGCCATAGTCTGGGGGTGCACCTTGGCTAGCCACGGGGATATTGGAGGACTGAAGTTGTAACCAGTGCAGCATCCCAGTACAATCCATCAGGAGGCTGCCTGGCCAGCCACGCAGGTCCCAGAGGAAAATGACAAAATGAAAGAGCAAGAGACACTTTCAATCCCTCAGCCCACTGAGAACAAACCCAAGAGACAGTAAAATGGAAATCACTGGGAATCACACAGCTGAACTTCCTGAAATGATAGCAACTGAAGTAAAGAAACAACTCTATGAAGCTATAGAGGAAATCAGATCAGAAATAATCTCTTGGCTAAAAAGTGAAATGACAAACATTATGAAAGAAATGCTGTATCTAAAGAAGATCTAGATAAAAAAATAGGAGAACATAAGAAAATGATGGAAACTTTGAACAAAATAAGACAACTAGAATGCATGAAACAGATTCAAAGGGAAATTCAGGAAATAAATTGCATGGAAAGTTTGAAAAACCACTTGAATG
Organism: Dasyprocta punctata; assembly: GCA_004363535.1. Taxonomy (NCBI): domain Eukaryota; kingdom Metazoa; phylum Chordata; class Mammalia; order Rodentia; family Dasyproctidae; genus Dasyprocta; species Dasyprocta punctata. Next base: position 35,767 of record RJWM01014181.1, on the reverse strand, counting down.
AAGCTGAATATAGACTCTCAGACCTTTAAGACAGCATGGAAGCTTATGATCACAAAAGAAAAGATCTCTTAAAAATAACAAGTAACCAGGAAACAGCAGTTCAGCAGCTGCAAGGTGATGCCAAGAAACGATCAGTGTGAATGAAAAAGCAGGTCAATACAAATGACCTGCGAAGACTATGTGCAGAAATAATAGCAGAAAATTTTCCAAACGTGGGAAGAGAATCTGATACACAGTTAAGTGAGGCATACAGAACCCCAGTTAACCATAACCAAAATAAGTCTTCACCCAGACATATAACAATTAGGGTATCAAAAATTCAGCACAAGAACAGAATACTAAAAACTGTCAGAGAAAAGAAACAGATCACCTATGAAAGAAATCTTATCAGAATTACAGCAGACTTCTCAACACAAACCTTCAAGTCAAGAAGAGCTTGGAGTGAAGTATTTCAAATCCTGAAAGAGAACAACTTTCAACCCAGATTGCTGTATCCTGCAAAACTATCTTTAAAAATTGATGGAAAAATAAGATACTTCCACAACAACAACTGAAGAAATTCATGGCCACCAAACTATGAAGAGTACTGAAAGACACTCTAGAAAGAGACAAAGATAACTATAATCACAAGAACAACAGCAAAAGGAAACCACTAAGCAGGGCAAACAGTTAAACAGGAAAAGTAGAAAACTAGCAACAGAAAGATAACATGACAGTGACAAGTCAGTACATATCAGTTAATCAATGTAAATGGTCTCAACTCACCAATAGAAAGAAACTGGTAGAGTGGGTTAAGAAACAAAATCCGGGCCGGGGATTTAGCTCAGTGGCTTAAGTGCCTACATGGCAGGCACAAGGTTGTGAGTTCGATCCCTGGTACCAAAAAAAAAAAAAAAAAAATCAATAATATGCTGTGTACAAGAAATATGTTTAACTCAAGGAAATTCACAGACTAAAAATCAAAAACTGGAAAACAATACTCCATGCAACAGGAACCCAGAAAAAAGCAGGGGTAGCTGTTTTGTTTGCAGACAATGTGAACTTCAAGATTAATCAAAAGAGATAAAGAAGGTTGCTATATACTTGCAGGGGAAAACTTCAAGAGGAAGGGATTATGATAATAAATATATATGCACCAAATATGGGAGCACCCAACTATATAAGACAAATCTTAATAGACATGAAAAACCAAATAAACAATAATACAGTTATAACAGGGGACCTTAACACACATTGTCACAAAGAGACACATCAACGAAACAAAAAATCAGCAAAGAACTGAATCAAACTCGTGAACAAATGGACCTAGTAGATGTGTACTGAGTGTTCCACCCAACATCAGAATACGCATTCTTCTCCACTACACATGGATCATTCTCTAAAATAGATCATATACTAGCCCACAGAACATGCTTAAGTAAATGCAAAGGAATTGAAATAATTCCATGCATATTATCTGACCATAGCACAATAAAATTGGAAATTACTGACAAGAAACCCACAAGAACCCCATAAACACATGGAAATTAACATTCTTCAAAACAATCAATGGGTCACAGAAGAAATTAAAGATGAAATTAAACTATCTACAATCAAATGAAAATGCAAATACAAATTACCAAAACCTATGGGATACAATGAAAGCAGTCCTTAGAGAGAAATTTATAGCACTAAATTCCCACATCAGAAAAATGGAAAGAACACACATAAACAACCTAATGCTGCACCTGAAACATCTAGAAAAATAAGAGCTAGTCAAGCCCAAAGAAGGGAGAAATTTATAAAGATCAGAGCAGAAATTAATGCAATTGAAACTAAGAAAACAGTAGCAAGAATTAATGAATCGAAGAGTTGATTCTTTGAAGAATTAAAAAAAAAAAATTGATAAACCCCTAGCCAGCCTTGTCAAAAAGAGGAAAGAAAACACTCAAATCCATGCAATAAGAAATGAAAAGGGTGAAATCTCTACAGACCCTGTGGAAATACAGAAGATCATCAGTACCTGCTTTGAAAACCTCCACTCCCATAGGTTTGGTAACACAGAAGAAATGGACGGATTCTTAGAAATGTATGAATTACCAAAGCTGAATCAAGAAGATGTAAAACTGTTGAATAACACAATTTCAGCTAATGAAATTGAAAATATAATTAGAACCTTACCAACAAAGAAAAGCCCAGGTCTTGATGATTCACTGCTGAATTCCACAAGAAATTTAGGGAAGACTTAATGCCAACACTCCTCCAACTCTTCAATGAAATTGAAAGGGAAGCGAGTCCCCCTAACTCATTCCTGGAAGCAAGTATAACCCTAATACCAAAACCAGAGAAAGACCCAACCAAAAAAGAAAATTACAGGCCAATCTCTCTAATGAACATAGATGCAAAAATCCTCAGTAAAATATTGGCAAATAGAATGCCACAAGTCATCATGTAGATTATATACTGGGATCAAGTGGGATTCATCCCAGGAATGCAGGGATGGTTCAACATATGCAAATCAATAAATGTAATACACCGTATCAACAGGGCCAAGGACAAGAATCACATGATCATCTCAGTAGATGCAGAAAAGACTTTTGATAAAATCCAACACTCATTCATGATAAAAACCCTACAGAAAATCGGGATAGCGTCTACCTCAACCTGATAAAAGCCATATATCATAAACGAACAGCCAACATCTAACTAAATGGACAAAAACTTGAAACTTTCATCTTAAAATTAGGAACAATACAAGGATGTCCATTATCACCACTCCTATTCAGTATAGTTCTGGAAACATTAGCCAGAGCAATCAGACAAGAGAGAGAAATAAAAGGAATAAGGATAGGAAAAGAAGAAGTTAAATTACCCTTATTTGCAGATGATATGATACTCTACATAGAAGACTCCCAAAACTCCAATGAAAGACTTCTAGGTGTAATAACCAAATTCAGTAATGTTTCTGCTTACAGGATCAGCACTCAAAAATCAATAGCATTCTTGTACATGAACAACAAACTCACTGAGAGAGAAATGAGGGAAACCACATCCTTCACTATAACATTCAAAAAAATGAAATACTTAGGAATCAATCTAACAAAGGAAGTAAAAGATGTATGTAGTGAAAATTACATTATTCTGAAAAATGAAATCAAAGAGGATTTCAGAAAATGGGAAGATATTCCCTGTTCGTGGATAGGAAGAACAAGCGTTGTGAAAATGTCCATTCTCCCAAAATTGTTATACAGATTTAATGCAATCCCAATCAAAATACCACTTGCCTACCTCACAGAGCTAGAGAAAGCATTCCTGAAATTCATCTGGAACCAGAAGAGAATTTGAATAGCAAAGGCAATTCTGGGCAACAAAGGGAAGGCAGGAGGCATCACAATCCCCAACTTGAAACTATACTACAAAGCTACTGTGATAAAAGCATGGTACTGGAATCAAAAGAGACCTGAAGATCAATGGAATAGGTTAGAAGATACAGCCACAACTACAAACACACTCAGCCACCTCGTCTTTGACAGAGGGGCCAAACCTGTACACTGGAAGAAAGATAGCCTCTTTAATAAGGGATGCTGGAAAAACTGGCTTTCCATATGCCAAAAATTAAAGCACCATGCACTAAACTGAAGTCAAAATGGATAAAAGGTCTGAATATTAAAACAGACACTAAATCTGCTGGAAGACAAAGTAGGTAGAAATCTTGATGACAGGAGTAGACAGAGTTCATGAACAAAAATCATACTGCACGGGAAATACTTCCCAGAATCAACAACTGGAATCTCATCTTATTAAAAAGTTTCTGCAACGCTCCAATGGAGTGAAAAGAAAACTCACAAACTGAGAAAATATCTTAGCCAACTGTCACTCAGACAAAGGACTTCTATCTAAAACATATAGAAAAATTTTTAAAATGAGACCCCCAAAATTCAAGGACCCAATCCAAAAATGGGCATCTGAGATGAATACACACCTTTCAGAGGAAGAAATACAAATAACAAATAAATATATGAAAAAATGTTCAACATCAGTGGTCATTCGGGAAATGCAGATTAAAACAACACTGAGATTCCATCTCACCCCAGAAAGAATGGCCAAGATCAAGAAATCAACCAATAAGAAATGCTGGAGGGGCTTTAGGGAAAAAGGAGCTCTTCTCCACTGCTGTTGGGAGTGTAGGCTGGTGCAACCACTGTGGAAGTCAGTGTGGAGATTCCTCAGGAAGCTAGGATTAGAGATTCTATTTGACCTAGCTATCCTGCTTCTGGGCATTTTCCCAGAAGAATTGAAAACATCGTACCACAGTGATATTTGTGCACCCATGTTTATAGCAAGCCAATTTATAATAGCCAAATCTTGGAAACAACCCAAGTGCCCATCAGTCAAGGAATGGATAAAAACCGTGGTATTTTTATATAATGGAGTACTACTCAGCTATCAAGAAAGATTGCATTGAGACTTTTATAAGTAAATGGACATGACTTGAGACCATACTCACAAGTGAAATAAATCAAGCTCACGTGTAAATACCATATTGTCTCCCTAGTGTAAGAAAGTGAAAAAGGACATACGATCCAAAATCTGTAATAAATACTGTGTAAGGGTAAGGAACTGCTCAAAGAGGAAAAGTAATTGGGATAGGGGAAAGGAGGAAAGAAGGAAGAGAAAAGGAAAAAGACATAAATTTGTATATATGTATACATAAGATAGCTAAAATGACTATAGTACTAAATGTATTAGTTATTGAAACAGTTAATACTCATCTGATTAGATAGTTTTACACGTCTATATTTGTTAATCTAAACAACCCTTTTGAAAGTAACAATATGCAATAGTACAACCATTGTCAACTTCCTATCATCTTGTTTTGTAAACCTATAATGTTACTATGTTGGATTTGTTGTTGTTTGTCTCTTTTGCTTTTTGTTTTTCTTTTGTGTCTTTTTTCTCTTTAAAAAAAAAGTCCTTACATTTTTACATTGTATTCACCACTGGTGAGTACATTAGTGAATTGTGAGTAGCAAGATCATTTTTTCACAAAAAGCTTCATAATAAAGCGTAGCTAAAACTTTGAAAGGCTTTACCAGTACAGCTAGTCAGTTGTATAATTTAGGAAGGAGTGATGCCGACTGTTTTGCTGCCTTATTATCATAGGCCAGGCATTCAAGTTCAGTCTGGCAGCTTCCGTGTGGGCAGGCAAAGGACCTGGTTGATGTGCCCTTACTTTATTGCTTTTGGTGCTGGGCTCGCCAAGCCCTGCCCTGCCATTGTGCTACGCCCTTAGCTTTTCCCTTTCCTAACCCCCTCCTCCCGCGCCACCTCTAACTGGAAGTCATAGTTGTGTTACATTTGTTCTTTCCCACTTTGCCCAGAGGAAAAAGACAACTTTCTGAGCGTAGCCAGAGACACTAATTCCAACTGTATTTATATTTAGTCAGGTACCACATTTTTTTTCTATACATGAATTTTCCTTTTATGTATTTTCTACCTGTTTGCCTCATGAAACACTATGAAAATGTTTTGATTTAAAGTAATAAAAATATGTTGAATTGAAATCCAATCCAGGCATGGTGCGACCTGCCTATGGTCCCTGCACTTGGAAACTGAGGCAGGAGGATTGCTTGAAGCAGGTATGAGAAACTAGCCTGGACAACATAGCAAGACCCTGTTTCAAAAAAAAGAGAAAGAAATACATTCGTCCCTATCTTTCCTTGAGGGCAATCATGTATGAAATTGCTTTATTGATTTATTTATTGGAGAGAAAGTAGGATTTACCAGTGAAGGGTCTTGTTGTGGATTATTACCAGACATTTATAAAACCTGTTTATTATTGCTGCACCCTGCTCCACCTTGTCTGGCTTTGTCTCGTGGGTGGGACTGCTTATGCCCCTAGCTTCTACCTCTTGACAACATTTTGCTGTAAAATAATGTTTTCTTAGTTACAACTTTGTTATTTATAATGAGAAAATTAACAATATGTCATTATACACTGTAAGTGTCACTGATTTCCATGTGCCTATTTGATCATTTTTATTTGCAAATCTCAGGTAAAGAATTCAATTGCACCCAGAGTGAGTCTGTGTGAAGAGCAAAGGGTTAGCGTGTGAGTTTCTCCTCCGCTCTTTGTGCTGGGCGGCTTACCTGCCAGAGGAGTCCAGCCAGCTTCAGGCCTGCCGGAAGTGTGGCCACAGTGCTGGCAGGCTGCGGTTCCAGAGGAGCGGAATGCATTCAGAAACTGACTTTCAGCTACTGTGGGTCTAAACCAGGAGCCTAGGGATAAAACCGGTGTATCCCTCGGTAATCGCCTTTTCCTGTTTCCTTCCAGCACTCTGGTTCTCGCCTGAATTACCAAAGCAGCGTTCAGGGATCCTCTCAGTCCCAGAGCACCCTGGGCTACTCCTCATCGTCTCAGCAGAGTGCGCAGTATCACCCATCTCACCAGGCCCACCGGTACTGACCCACAGCACTGCCCTGGGCCCTGGCCAGCCCAGAGCACAGACCCCAGCAATATGATGTCTGCATTGCAGAGAACCCAAAGTGCAAACTGTGATGCCGTTTAAAACTCACACACTTGGGAGGAGAACCTCATGTACTGATCATTTTGCAGGACTGACATTTCTTTACTGACTTACAGAGGTTTTTGTGAAGTTTCCCAATCTCCCTTTCCCGCATGTGTTCTATTGTGACTTCTCTGATAAAGTGTCTGATCTAATCCCAGCACTTCTGTAACCTTCAGCATTTTGTGAAGGATTTCCTGGTGCACCTTTCTCATGCTGTAGCAATCACTATGATTTATCTTTTCAAAGCTCTTTTAATAGGATTTTAATGTTTTAGAAACAGGATTCCAGTGGTGTATAGTTTTATACGTCATGAACTGATTTAGCAACACAGGTAAAAATGTACCTTTTAAAGCACTACACAGTTTTCACAGACTATAACTGTTTTGCTCATGGAAATCTTAAACAGAAACTGTTACTGTCCCAAAGTACTTTACTATTATGTTATATTTATCTAGTTTCAGGGAAGGTCTAGTAAAAGACAAGTGGTGGGACAGAGGGAACCGACAACCAAGACCAGCCTAGATCTTTGCAATTACTATGCTTTATGCTATGAAGAATGAAATATATGATTTTTATATAACCATTCATATGGAACTTAGTTCCCAGACTCATTGTATTCTGAATAGTATTCAGTAATTAGGGATTATAGTTTTAACCTCCATGTAGCTAAGTTTACCTTGAAAAGGGTTTCAAGAGCTTTGATGAAATACAGGCCTCTGGTGACCCACACCAGAAAGCTGGAGGGAGTATTAACTGCACTAGGATTTCTTTAAGGAGTAATGTTTATCAAAGGATGTATTACTTCCCTTTGATGGAAAAGTTTTTAGTGTGTGTTGTATGTAAAATTGGCTTCTCTAAAGAAACCTTTGCCTTCTTCAGTTTCTTTACATCTGAGTTGAGGTAACATTCTTACATAATCAAGAGTACTCAAATAGAAGCCTGCAAATTCATACACTTTTAAAATAAAGAGCAGTGTGCTCTGTTTGTACTTGCATTAGACATAGACTATTTTTAAAGCATGTTAAAAATTTAGGTTTTATACATGTTTAAAGTATGTATTATGTATCATGCATAATTTTGCTGTTGTTACTGAAACTTCTATCAAGAATCTTTTCATTGCACTGAATGCTTTCTTTTGCCCCTAAGAGTAAACTTAATAATTGTGCCTAAAAACCTATGGGCAGATAGTGTAAGGCTATACCAGATGAGGTGAATATTTGCATTTCCATTATCTATGAATTTGAGGCTGAGTTTTTTCTTAGCCACTGTAAGTACCGCCTCACTCCCCAGAGTCAAAAGAAAACGTAAAGACCTAGAGCTCCCATTGCAATGTAAGGGGCAAAAATTTTGTGTTCTTCTGAATGCTACTAGCAGCACCAGCCTTGTTTTAATGTTTTCTTGAGCTAGAAGAAATAGCTGATTATTGTATATGCAAATTATATGCATTTTTAAACTATTCTTTGTGAACTTATCTACCTGGTTATGATACTCTGGGTCCATATACAAGTAAAATAAGATTTAAGACAGAAGCCAGTATACATTTTGCACTATTGATATGATACTGTAGCCAGCCAGGACCTTACTGATCTCAGCATAATAATGCTTAATGATGATAAATACTCTAGTGACAGTCATCAAGACGGAAGATGAAGCAGTTGACATGCTCCATTGGAAGGAATTTCTGATCATCTCCATGGCATTTAACTCCTTTTGTTATTTAAAATAAGAAATTAGCCTCCTTGCATGAGGGAGTCACCTGTACAGAGTTCTGTCCTGTGCCCTGAAGCCTCCTCATCCAGAGCTGCTGATCAGGAAGCGCTGGCTGCACCCTCACCGTGCGCCCCATGCTCTGCTGGCTGGAATACACGAAGGGCAGGACATACTTTGTGTCTTTTGGGAGCTGATGGGAGCATGTGGTCGCTTCAGTGACAGCAAGCTCTCCCGGGAAGTCTGTGCTGTGTGTTTGACTTACAATAATACAAAGGTCTTTTTGTTTACTTCTACATTCACTTGGATAGTTACTCTTCCGAATTCTATAGTTAACAGTGTTACAGAAAGGTTTCTGAGTCTGTCTATGGTAGGAGAAAGCCAGTGATTTAGGTGTCACAAAAGGCATTCCTGTATATTTGAAATGTTCACAGCAGCCTTGAACAATTGGGTGGCCCTGGTAGGCAGAGTATTCTCTGTGAAATGGTTGTAGGAAATTATAGTTAAAAGTACAAGCGCTGTTCTTGATGTGAGGGAAGCTTACATTTAATAAAAGAGGAACCCCCAAATATGTATATAAGCCTAGATACCATGCCCCTTAATACTTTATAAGTAATTTTAATATGTAATTCTTAGGATATGTGCTTATGCATTGACAGAACTACCCTACTTTCCTTGTACATAATGAACCTTACTGGTAGAACTAAAACAAACCACAGGGGGTTTCCCAGTTGCTCCCCGGACACAGTATTCTCCAGGACATAGCCAGAGGTCCCCGTTACATATACCACTGGGTTTCTTATCACTGCACTGTTTCTGCCCCTTTTCTCCTCTTCTTGCCTCAGGGCTTGGGATGCCTGCTGTTGCCCATTACACTTTGAAGTGGTTTCGGTTAGTAATTTCCTCTTTCTTTAAAGGGGAACAAAGCTTTCCACACATAAGGGTCCAGGACTGTGGGACCTCCAAGGAGAACTGTAAAACTTCCTGAAGGCAAAATTTATCATTGTGGTCCCCAAATGATTGCCTTCCCTTTTGACAGTCTAATGATGTGTTCCATCCCCACGGGTTCAGAGGGCACATCCTCAACCTGTGGGAACACCTGGACCAGGGGAAGTATCGAAAGGAAGGAGTGAAGCCAAGGGAAGGTTTTCTGCTCTTGATATTACGGATCTATTTTAGGGTTAGCTTGCTAGCGAGGTGTATGTTTGGGAAAAGGGATTCAAGAGTACAGGACAGACCGACTGGATAAAAGGTAGCTTGGTGGCAGGGCTGATCCTGTGAGGCTGAACAATCCTTGTAATGAAGTAGATCATGCAGTATGGTGCAAAAACCAAGGGTGTGTATATTTTTATACCTGTGTGGTTTGAAATTTTAGTACTTAGAATGTTGGCCTTTTCTGTACTGCTCTTTTGCTCTTACGGTTTACTCTCAAGAATGGAAAGGGACGTGTATTGCATGCTCGCTGCTTCCTTCCTGGTGAACAACCGCTGGTGGTTCTCTGTGCCTCTAAAATGATGCCCTTTTCTCTGATGAAGGTAAAAGAGAAAAAGTAGTTGCAGAATAAGACTTGGAACTTGATCTGCTTTTGAGGAGCAGAAACTATACAATGAAGGATGAATTCTGTGCAAGTTGCAAATCTTAAACTCTGTGGTGGTATCTTCCTGGGGCATTGAGAAATGCAGTGATGTGTCCATTAGATTAACAGAGACTTGAAGGAGTCGAGTATAAGTAATATTTTATATAAAACATAGCAGTTTAGGTCTCCGTAATCTTCAAGAATAGTCACAAATATAAGGCAAAGGTCATTGTTCTAGGGTTTGTTTTTTAAAATGTGTTGTACCTAAGGCCATACTTACTCTTCTATGCTGTCACTGTAAGGGAGTGATATGTATGTATTATATGAAAAAAAATTCTTAATGCACTGTTATCTCCTAAATATTTAGTAAATTAATACTATTTAATTTTTTTAAAGATTTGTCTGTATAGACACTAAAAGTATTACACAAAATCTGGACAGAAGATGTCCTTTTTAACAACAATTGAAAGTACTTTTTATATATGTTATGTAGTAAATCCTTTCTAAACTGCCTAGTTTGTATTTCTGATAACTCCTGTTTGTGAAGTGTGCCTGTCTTCGTGTCTTTTACAGTCATTTTCTGCACGCATCCCTTTTTGTATGACTATTGCTATGACTGTGGCTTCCCCTGCGCCGCCGCGGGAGCAGGGGGAGCTGCCACGTGGGGGCCCAGCGTTTCCCTCTTTTCAGTGTCCTGACAGCCTTCTTGAAATAACTGTTAAATAAATTAGATTGCATTTATTTTATATTCTTGGTTGAAATAAAATCCAATTGACTTTGTTTCTGTGTGGTTTTGTTAAATGTAGGAAAACTCTTGTATTAAGGGTTAATGCTAAGATTTTGTAAGCACGTATAACTGTAATATGATGTCTTTCACTGTTTCCAGGTGCTGTGCATTGCACTTGTTTTTTTTTTTTTTTTTTTTTTTTGGTATCAGGAATCAAACTGGGGACTTCATGCGCTACAAGCAGGCACTGTGCCGCTGAGCTAATATCTTGGGTCCATCACTTTCTTAAAATAGGATTATTCCTTATAATACTGGCTACAAAGTCATAGTGAAACATCACTCCGAAGGAGTCAAGCGATTCAAATTACATATGAATAAAAACAAAGTGAAATCACCACGCTTGGCATTCTTCGGAAGCCATCTTTCTTTTGGATTCCTAAAAGTAGGCGTTTTAAAATTCTCACACAGCATCATTTTAGATCTTAGGTAATAGGAAATCTCCTCGTCACAGAAATCTAGTCAAAAGACTCATTCTAGTCAAGAATGAGGGGAAAGAAATGGAAGCCTTGACTTGAAACAAAAGTGTCTTCTCAGCACATTCCTTCTTTGCTGTTCAAACTTTTTCAAAAAGTGCTAAGTTTTCACACCAAGATGCTCAACTATTGCCTGAATGTTTGTGTTCCCTCCAACTATAAATATTTATATTTGGATAGAGGGCCTTTACGAAAGTAATTAAAGGTAAATTAAGTTTTACGAGTGGGGCCAATCCACCAGGATTGTGGAGCACTTCTCTGAAGAGCCAGGAGAGTGGCACTGAAGAGCTCATCCCCTCTTCCCTTTCGCTCAGGGCAAAAAGCAGGCAGCTTCAATCCAGGAAGGGAGACTGCCAGAAACTCATCCTGCCAGGCCTTGATCTCGTGGTTTCCAGCCCCTGGAGCTGAGAAAGTGAAGTTCTACTGTTTAAGCCACCCAGTACATGATATTCTATTTCAAGCTAGCAAAATCAGTCATCCTCGCTTGCGCTCTGACGTCTTCCCTTCCTCTGTGAGGGTCAGTTATCTCTGAACTGATGTGTGGTCCTTTTAATGTTCTATTTTTCAAATGTGGTATTTTTGTTTATTTTTATTCTGAGACAAGATCTCACTGTGTTGCCCAGGCTGGCCTTGAATTCCTGGGTGATCCTGCTTGGTGTCCTGAATGATTGAGACTGCTAGCACGTGGCAGGCAGTGTGCAGAACTTTTTCTTCCTCAAATGCATGTGCTATTAATTTCAATACAGCGTTGATAGAGGTGTTGTGAGTGAACACCTTCCAGTAGCTAATACCTAATTTCACCAGCAGATACGGTTTAAAGGTTTTTCAGATGTCCTTTATCAAATTGAGGAAATTGCTTTGTATTCCTGTTTTGGCAGGAGTTTTAATCATGAGCTGTTACTGAATTTTGTTAAGTGCCTTTTCTACATATGAGATGATCGTGATTTGTTTTCCTTTATGCTGCTAGTGTGATGAATTACATTGATTTTGAATGCTAAAACAACCTTCTTGTCCCGGAGTTACACAGAAGGAAGATGGAAGCAGAGATTGTAAGACCACAAACAAAGCGTTGTCAGCAGCTGCTAGAAGTTAGGGCCAAGGGACAGATTCCTTTGGAGGAAGCCTTGTTCTGTAGACACCTTGATTTCAGATATCTCCTCTCCAGGACTGCATGAGAATAAGTTTCAGTTGTTTTATCCACCAAATGTGTGTGGTGCTTTGTTATAGCAACCATAGGAAACTAGTACAATATAGATTTGATCATGATGTCCTCTTATCATTTTTCTGATTCGCTGCATTTGATTTGACATTTTTAAAGATTTTTATATCTGTTTATGAATGATGTTAACCTATATTTTCTTCACTGTTCTTGTCAGATTTTGTATCAAGACTAATCAGGACTTGAAAAATGGGAAATTTTTTCTATTACCTGAATTTGTGCAATGTTTATTTTTTTTCTTAAATACTTGGTAGCATAAACTAGCTAATTTGGTAGAACTCAGTTTATACGAAATTTCTATTTTCTTTTTTTTTTTCTTTTGTTTTTTGTTTTTTGGTACCAATGATTGAATTTACAGACTTTCACACTGAGTTACATCCTGAGCCCTCCCCTCTTTTTTGGAGACAGGGTTCACCTGAGTTGCCCAGGCTGGGCTTGAACTTGTGATCTTCCTGCTTTGTCCTCCTGAGTGCTGGAAGAAATGTTTAAATTATAAATTTGATTCCTTTAAACTGGGATGCAGTGCTACGCAGATTTTATATTCTTAAGTTATTAACTTATTTCATCTAAGTTTTAATGTAAATATAGTAAGATATTTTGACATGAAATTATCAATTGAAAAGGGACCATTTTATGATAACATTTATTAAGTAGTTCTTGTATGCACTTCATATGTATTAAAGCTATATGAAGTGGACACTAATGTCCCTGTTTTTCCCCCCCAGTGGTGGGATGCATGATTTAGCCCCGTGTTATTTAATTCTTCTATTGTCATCTAACATAGGCTTGTATCTTGACACCAACTAAATTGTGCACTTGTGAGAACAGGGTGCACGTCAGCTTTCTGTCACTGTGACAAAACACCTGAGGGGAAAAAAAGGTTTGTTTCAGCTCATGGTTTCACTGGCTTCAGTTCATGGTTAGCTAGCTCCATTATTTCTATGTCATAATAAGACCTAAAGGAGGACATGGCAGAGGAAATTTGCTCACCTTCTGGTGGTTGGAAGCTGAGAAAAAAGGAAAAAGCCAGAAAAGGCCTATCTTGCCCCCATAATCCACTTCCTTCAACTAGACTTCACCTTCTGTTCTATCACCTCCCAATAATGCCATCAAATTGTGATCACTGAAGAAGACAGAGCCCTCATGATTCAGACATTTCCAAAAGCCCATCAACAACCAAATTTTCAACACAATCTTTGGACAACATTTTGGATCCCAACCATAATAGTCCATATGTCTGTTTTTATTCCTTTGAACCTCCCCCAGGGCCTCGTATGTAAAATAAATGTTTTTCAAAAAGAAAAAGACACATGCATGTAATAAATGTTCAGTTGCATCAGTTGACTATGAGCTATCAGAGCTTTCGTGACATGTGGAATAATTTACTGTTAATTTTTTCTAACTGGTTATTGACCTAAGCAAGTTCACATAACCTCATTGTTGAAAGCCATTAATCAGTATGTTGTACTTGGGGTGATTTATGTACCTTGCGGCTTCCCAGTTTTGTTTTTGTCCCTGAGTTCTATGGGAAAACAACATAATAGAAAGTGTGGACATCTCTCTTGGAACAAACCAGGTCAATGGAATTAACTTTGTTTACTCCAAAGGTTAAGGAACAAAAACAGTAGATCAAGAATCTGTGGATCTTTTCATCAGATTTAGTTTTAGCAAACAAGTTAGGCTAGGACTATCACATCCTTTCTTATTCAGATACGGGAAAAATTTCAGCAACATTTAAATTTTATTTATTTTCATGTAACATTTTTATGATATTTGAAAAATTAGCACAACATTCCAAGTTAAAACTACCTAAACTTTTTCTAAATATAGCTGCACATAAAATTTATTAACTTCTAAATCCAACTTGTGATATTCTTGGGGAAGCAAATGTCCAATGTTCATCCCAGTGTCTGACACATTTTTTTAAGGAAATGGTACTTATATTTGATTATTTACATATTTTCACAAAAGTTTACATGATTATATGCATCTAGAAAATTATGGATTAGACACAAAGTACAGGAGTTCTCACAGCTTTTAATATGCTGATGGCATGAATTTCCAGGCAGGTGATGCAGTATACCCTCTCTGAAACTTATTTTACTGAAATTCTCCTTTTTCCTGTACCACCAAAAGAATGATCTGTGGAACTACTTAGAAATCTCTAGTTGCAGACACTGCTGTTGGGTCCATAGCCATCTTTGCTTCCTGTTTGCTATCAGAAGACTGATTTGTTCCCTGCCCCACCCCACCCCTGTTTCTTTCTCTCCAGGGTCTTGCTATGTTGCCCAGACTAGCCTCAAACTCACAATCATCCTCCTGGTTCAGCCTCCCAAGAGCTGAGATTGCAAATTAACGCCCAGTTAATTTGTTCCTTCTGACCTGAGTGGCTGTGTCCTTCCATGCAGATGGGGCCACAGGGCCCCTCTTCAGCTGCAGGTGATAGCTACAGGTTGGAGCAACCATCTTGTGCCCATTGCCAGGTTATTGGTTTAAGCATGGGTGTAAGATGTGATTCTGGCCAATGCAATTGAGGGCAAGATCTAAGGATTTCCATAAGGATTCGTTTCAAGTTTAAAAGGGCGACAAAAACATAACAGTTCCATGTCTTGCCTGTCCGAGTTAGGAACTGTGGCAGCCACGTGTGGCCAGAATGGAGCCCATCTCAGTCCAGGCAGAAGCAACAGGACAAGAAGAAAGATGGAAAGAGTAAACCTAAAAAGGCATCAAATCAGTGACCTCCCCGACCCTGGAACTGCCCTTGCTCTGAATTTCTTTCTTAGAAGATTATAAACATTCTATTCAAAATCAATTTAATTCAGGTTTTCTGATATTTATAGTCAAAATCATCAGGATTTGGGAGGCTTACCCAGCCAGCACCTTACTGAATGCCACTGTCAAAGGCACGGAGCATTCAGAGCCTTGTGTTTGGAGATGTTTATTGTTAAAAAGCAACGCTGAGAGCCAGGTGTGGTGTCACACTCCTGTAATCCCAGCACCTGGGAGACCAAAGGAGGAGAATCGTTTGCAAGTTTGAGACCAGCCTGAGCTACAAAGTGAGCCCAAGTCCAGCCTGAACTGCATAGCAAAACCCTGTCAAAAAGACAAAAAACAAAAACAAAAACAAAAACAAAAAACGCTGATTCCAAACACCATCTCCTACCATTATAACCAGGACCTGTGATATCTATATTTAAATAAATGACTCCAAAATTACCATTTTTAAGTACGTATTCCTCAGCAGTGATGACAGGCTACTATGATAAACAGTCATCAAAACTCTGTAGCAATCTGGAAGTAACCGCTGAAATCCTGTGGCCTTCTTAGGAAGCAGAACATGCATCGCAGGGCGGGCCTCTCCCTGCTACGCCACACAAGGCCTGCGACAAGACTGCTCCCCTTTGCCTGCAGTCCTTCCTGTGCCCAAGACACCAGAAGAGGTTCCTG
This sequence comes from Dasyprocta punctata, assembly GCA_004363535.1. NCBI lineage: Eukaryota > Metazoa > Chordata > Mammalia > Rodentia > Dasyproctidae > Dasyprocta > Dasyprocta punctata. The sequence goes on along the minus strand of RJWM01014181.1, from coordinate 20,010 downwards.
TTGCCTGTCCCCCTAGTTCTACCCAACACCAGAAGCCCCACGAAAGCCTCATCCCCAGGAAGCCTCCCCAGGGACAGCACTCCTCAGGTTATGACCTACCTGTGGACAAACGTTCAGACTTTCAGCCGAGGTGCACTGTTTAGACTTATGACCCGACCCGTCTTTCTTTTGCACAGCTCTGTACATCTTGTTTATAGATCCTCAGTGTCTTTTTTTGTGCAGCACACCTTGTTACTGCTGTACCATAATTTTTGCTGATTGTACTGTGGAGAACAGCACTGTATTTTTATATTCTGTTGTACATTACAGTACTACATGCAAGAGTTTCGTAAAAAAAAGTGAAGTCACCATGCTGGGGTTTCCTTTGACCACTTCTTTGTTCTGAATATTATAACGTACATACTACAGTGTTACTTCATGAACGCTTTTGTTTGCAAACAGTTCGCAAACAAAAGCATTTGGCAAAATTTTGTTTTCATTTGCAAACATCAGGGGACAGACAGGACTGCAGTCATCTTTCTGAGACAAACACAAACATAAACATGATCATCTTTTTAGAATCGGGAACAAATTAAGGAAACTGTACATACAGTTCTTCATCTAGTGACCAATTCATTTAACGACCTAGTCACAAGATCGGAACTCGGTCACTTGGTTGCTGAACGAGGAGTGTCTGTCCTGAGCCTCCACTGAGCAACTTTTTTTAAGAATGGATCCAAGATGCCCACTCTGAACTATATGGTTTGGTATTTAGCTGTATACACTGCGTATTTTCCTCTTATTACTTCATGTTTCTCTGAGCCTCCTACTGAATGAAAGAAGAAAAGAGAAAGTGGACATGGTAAATAAATTGTCTAAGTCAGTGGTTCTCAACTCTGTTACACCTACACCTAACTGTCCTATAAAAGCAAATAAAAGGAAGGTAAGTTATGTGAGGCGGTATGGCTTTCATTATGAAAATGTTTTGCATGTCTGCAGTAGAAGCAATGGTGAATTGTGAGACATTCAGCCCGATGCAGGGTATTGTATGGGCAGCTCAGGTGCCGCAACCACTGTGCTCTCAGTGACAGAAGTTTCTGAAATGATGAACATTTGGTAAAGTCAAGAAACGAGACAGCTGAAGGATGGCTTTGGCTTTATGAGGTGGTCTAATTCCTAGAAAGTCAACATATATTTAAAATACACAAATGCGAGCTGGGCGTGGTGATGCACACCTTTAATCCCGGCACTCGGGAGGCTGAGGCAGGAGGATCATTGTGAGTTCAAGACCAACCTGGGCTACAAAGTGAGTTCAAGGCCAACCTGAACTGCATAGTGAGACCCTGTCTCAAAAAATAGGGCCGGGGATTTAGCTCAGTGGCCTAAGCGCCTGCCTGGCAGGCGCGAGGTTGTGAGTTCGATCCCTGTTACAAATAAATAAATAAATAAATAAATAAAATATACAAATGCACTAAATGAATTTGGTTCTAGGTTTTTAAAAGTGTGAATAGCTTTTTCACCTGATGTATAACAAAGTACTTCAGAAGTCGCAGTGCCTGGGGGGCAGTGGTTCCTCGTGGGTCAGCCTTGTACATTTTCACAGACCCAGCAACACCAACCCTCACCCACTGCAGGCCGCAGTACCTGTCCCCTTCCAGCAGGACGCCTGGAGATAGGAGCTGGGCATGGCTCAGGCTGCTGGGAAGAGAGGCATGGGGAGAGCCCAGAACCTCTGACAACCCCCTGTGTGGACGTCCTCACAGGTTCCTGTGAAGTGTCGATGGCATGGAATGACACAGACCCCGTGAAGTTCTCACTGCCGTGGCCTTCCTCACAGGAGCCTGCCCTCTGTTTCTCAGGGTGAACATTTTCCCTTCTTTTATTCATCCTGAGTTTGCTCTACAGAGCCAGTTTCTCCCTTAGCTTTCACTCTTACTTTTTCAAATAAACTTGGTCATTGTTTTTGCTTGTCTTGTTCAATTCATTGTTTGAGACAGGAAAAATCTGAAAACCAAGAGGTGAGCACCTCAAAGCCCAGCAGCAGATCCACTGCTAAAGCAAGGCCTGCTGGAACCAACATCATTATCGGACAATCCCAAACCTGGCCCTCAGCTTAACAACCCCTGAGAGCAGCAGGTTGACTCCAAAATGCAGTTGACTGTCTCCCTACCCCGCTTTTCATGGGCATGCTACGGTCGGTCAGAGGAGACGGCAGGTCAACCCAGAGAGAAGGCTGGCAGACTTCATCTTCAGGAAGGTCTGTTTGTTCCACTTACCTGTTCAGGTCCTCTATGCACCTGTGTGAACAAAGGCGTCCTTTTTAAGAAGAGCTACTATGTTTTGAGATTTCGTTCAGCCTTATAACTCCCTGACTGGGGAGAGGCTGTGTTCACCTGCTCAGCGCAAGCTGCCAGAAGTGAATGTCCCAGTGGGTTTTCTGTTCCTCTACTGAGACTCCCTACTATGGGATCTTTGTCATCACAGTTTTCTTTAATTCTTTGAACATATTTATAAGAGGTGTTTCAAAGTCTTTGCTAAATCTAACTTCTGGGCTGAGGCAGAGTCAACAGGTTCTTTGGACCACTAATACCTGAGCCTCCATCTGTGAGAATAAATGGAAAATCACAATGAAAGCGATGTTGAAAGAGTGTCTAAAAATGGAGCCAAAGGCCGTGAGGAAGCAGGGCTTCTGCACATCCAGCTGCACTGGAATGTGACTTTTGCTCAGCTCAACCCACTGAGGCCAGGCGTTTGGAAGGACTGGGCAGTACATTGTGCCTGGAGACTCAAGAGCTCATCCTGAGGTTAGTGACTTCCTGTTGTGTGGACTTTATTATTCTGATTATCTAGGGTATCGGTAAGTCTCTAAGTTGCCCAGGCTGGGCTGGAATTTGGGATTGTCCTGCCTCTGCCTTCCAGACTGCTGGGGTTATAGTTGAGCTTCACCACGCCTCACTCCTATTTCTTCTCAACACATAAGCTGCCACTCTACCTGCCTTCCTGAGAGCACTGACTTGGAGCCATGTGAATCGGGGTCTCACAAATTTCTAAATCATATTGAGGTAGAAAGGCAATGAGGAAAACTGTAACTAAAAGAAACTGTACTTTTAAGAAGACTGCAAGTTCAACACACAGTTACCTGAGATTTTCCATATCTGTTTTCCCTAGGTTTGTTTATACTTCTTTTGTTTTAGGCCCATCACACCCAAAATTCTGCCAAGATACTTTAAACCCATAAATGGGCTTAGATGATAAAGTGACAGTCATAACTTGATTTTAAGATAAAGGAACAACTGAGGTAGGTGGAGCGTTGTGAGTTCGAGGCCCGCTTGGCTGGCCTGAGCTACATAGTGCGACCCTGCCTCAAAAAACCAGGGCCGGGAGTTTGGCTCAGTGGCTTAAGCGCCTGCCCTGGCAGGTGTGAGGCTGTGAGTTCAATCCCCAGTGCCACAAAAAAAAAAAAAAAAAAAAAAAAAGAAAGGAACAAATTGAGAGAATTCAAAGAATGTTTGTAGGCAAAATATCACTCAGTCAAGACTCAAGGGTGGGGTTCATGGCTTTCATAGGTAGAATAGGCCATTGTCTCTCTGTGTGTGGTCCATCCTTTTCCTATAAAGCAGCACCAAGATAGAACATCCTGTGGACTCACAAATTTGACAGATTTCTACCACTGAAAACACATAAATATTCCCAGATCAGGGCCCACATTCTTATTTCTTTGGATGTGCACCTTTAAACTTTTTCCTAGTAGGTCCCTTTTTGCCTCTTACTGAGTAGTCCTAAAAGTTCTTTTTCTGTGATGGGAACCAGCAAACCTGCAAACCTGCAAACTTCAGCACGCGGAGTGGGTTTAGGTTTGTCATCGCAGGTTTGGGGGACCTCCTGGAGCCTATTCTCAAAAACAGTCCCTTTCACTTTTACTGTTTTTGAGTTTGGATTGTTCTACACATCTCAGGCTTCAGTCAGCACCTTTTCTCCCTATGGTGAAAACTGGGAAAGAAAACAGGGCACTGTCAGGAATCACTTTTTTTTTTTTAATCTTAAAGAGTATGTAATAGAATAAAACCAATCAAAACAAACCAGTGTAAGAGATACCGGACTTCAAAATATGGAATCAACAGTAGTTACCATGTCTTTTGATGTCTTCCAAATAGCTGCAGATAACTTTGGACATAGTAAAAATCAAACAGAACACAATAAAATAGAAACAAAACAAAACAATGAATGTGATAAAGGACTTCAAAACAAGCCAATAGTAAATCCAAAATTGCTACCATAATATATCTTGCTATCCTTGAAATAACTTCTGCCATGGGATTTAACATAAAAAAAACAAAAGAGAATAAAACCCAACCCCCCCCCCCAAAAAAAAAACAGTTTAGGACCTCAAAACAAGACCATAGGGAATCAACAATGGTTGCAGCCCTCAGAAGGAGACCCCCCCCCAGATGACACATTGTTTAGCGATAATCCTCTGAACCTAGGATCAGACCACTGGCCCTAGACCTGCAGTGTTGGTGAAACATCAAAGCACCACAGGCATCCAATTGCATTTCACTGGACAGCTACCATCACAACCTGTGTTTCTCCAGATAAGCTGGTCGCTTGCGGGGGTGGGAGGTGGGAGTAGGATATTGGTACTTCTTGTTTGCCAGCCCGGGTGTGGGAAGGGGCTGGAGTCTGGCTGTCCCAGCCCAGCTGCGGCCCGTGCATGGCGCTGGTTCCCAGACTGGGCTTGTCTGCTGCTGCGGCCAACGTTCTCTAACCCTGGTCTGCAAAAGGCGCAGACTCATGGGGAGAGGTTTTGTCAGTAATCTCTTAAAATCCACGGTGAGAAACCCAGTGCAAGGGTAGAAGACTGAGGCTACGGGATGAGAAGGAAGTGTTAGCCGAGGTTGGACCGCGGGGTCTTCTGGAAGAGCTGCAGTGGCAGGCTCTGAGGAGCAGGGAAGAAACCCTGTGTCACCATCTCACCGTGTGCACATGTGCTGCGTCTTCCACAGCAAGGCACAGTGGGGCAGAGATGGCTCCAGTGAAACAATACACAGGGTCGACCTCTTTTCTCCCTTCCGGGACCCAGATCTCTCCCTCCCTTGCCTGAGGAAATGAAATTAGACTTTGATTTTCTGGTGCCAGGATCTGCATGTTCCGTTTGTTCATCTGAGCAAAGAAAAGGTAGAGGTGGCCGCTTACACCCTATGCCTAAAGTTTGGAGAAGCCACTTGTCTCTACAGGAAAAATACCTAACTTTCCAAGTTAGACACCTTAGTTAGTTTTGTCATGCCAGTTGCACCCTTGACATAGGGAAAACACGGCATGACAAACCTGGCTGGGAAAGTCGGCGTGACCTGTTAAATTACATGATTCCAGAGCACACGCGCAGAACAGTTCCTGAAGCCCTGCACGAGAAGGCTCTCAGGACCCATATGTGGAAGTTCTTGTGGGTTTCCTCAAGGTTTGGACAGTATAAAAGGACACAGACGCCAAGAAGAGCTTGCGATCGTGGCTTTCCTCAGGATAGCCCACTCCGCCTTCTCCAGGCTGTGCTTTTATCCTGCTCTTTCCTCTTTCCTCAGCCCAGGCTCACTCTGTAGAGCCGGGTTCTCCCCTGCTATATTCATTTTTAGTTTTTCAGATAAACTTTGCCCCTGCTTTTTGTTTGTTTCATTCAAGCTAAGAAGAACCTGGAATCCAACTCCTGAAGGAAAAGACGAGCAACCTAAAACCTGGTAACATTTATTCAGCAGGCCACTTTTAGGAGGAGCTACCCGGTGACATCCTGATGTGCTTAGGTCCACCTTGTCTATCTGTCCTTTCACAGCTGACCCTCCCCAAGCCCTGCCTAACATCTCATTTCAGTATATTCAGTCTGGTGACAGGAGTGTTACCAAGGGCGATGCGGTCCTGGGTGGGTTGCTAGGATCTTGATTGTGATGCCCAAAGAACTGGATGTGGCCTGCTATGGTAAGGAAACAGCAGCCAAGCTTAATGTGGGGACAGCATACTCAGAGTGAGGGGCTTGTGCCGGTGGAAAGAAAAATGGCACAAGCGCTGAGGTCATTGGTTTTAGGGATTTAAAGAGTTGCTCTGGGTCTAGGGCACCTTTGATCAGGTCTTCCAGAGTGTGACTGACACTGTGATTGACAGGGTGCCGAGTCACATCAGCTGAGTCTACTGCACGGGTCTTTCCCCATAATTCATTCACACTGTTGCGCCAGGGTGCGTGAGATGCGGTCCAGATGCACAGCCATCAGTGAGCGCCAGTGAAGAAAGGTTACTGTAGTTCATGCAGGAGGAGCTGGTACATGGGCTTCCTGGCTTGGAATTTCAGAATTTTCCAGGGCCAGCTCAGGGCTCTTGGTTTCTCTTACCCCTGCCTCCAGGAAGTAGGCCTTAGGATCAAGGCAGGGCTTGGCCCTGGGGTGCTTCCAGTTCCAATGGGTGGAGGGGAGTGATCCATCGGCCCCAGTTGTACAATTTATATTAGTAGAGGCCCTGGGCCAGGGAGCAACACCTGAAATGCATTTTTTGGATGGTATGACAGTTTGACTCTCAATGAGCAATATTATTTCTCACATTTCCAGTTGCCAAGGAATCTCAGTGGCATGTCTGGCTACTGACAGCCTCCCCGTCTGGACGGTGAGCTTTGGATGGACAGTTTTGGGCCAGGCAGACCTGGTCCCAGCTCCCTCCTGCCCTGCGGCATGGGTCCTTGACCGAATACTGCAGAGCCTTGTGTGCTGAACTGTGAAGTGCATGTCACAGGACTGGTACAATGACACAGTGAGATAAGGCCCACAGACCATCTGGAGGAGATGTTATCGATGCACATTGTTGCCTTTTCCTGTCTCTGTGTGGCAAGGGTTCTATTTCCTGCGTGATGATACATCTACAGGGTGGCTCGAGGTTGCTGCTCAATAAATATCTGCGGGGAATTCCCACCCCGGTGCAGCCGCTCCCTTTTGCTGGTTTTTCTTGGTTTTCGCGACGTGCTCAGCACAGCCCTAGCAGTTTCGGAAGGTGCCGGAGGTGCCGAAGCCACCCCGCACCAACCGTGGCCGCAACGGGAAAGCAGGAACAGTGGTGAGAGGCGAGAACAGCACTGCTAGTTTGCTTTGACATTGGCTTGGAAACACTCTTTTGTATTTTAAGAAAGGATTCCATGATTTAAAGTTTAAAGTGATTGCTTCATCCTTTGAAGAGATTAGAGAAGGCTTTTACTTAAAAAATGACACAAATGTCCAGCACAGTCAGTATTGTAATTAAATTTAATTTAACAAGCCGGGTGTTGAGGCAGGAGGTTAGGGCTGGGGAAACTGAACCAGTAAGTTTGCAGAATGTGTCAAAAGCCATCGGAACCCAGAGGACCCAGGGTGACAGCGCGGCTCCCGAGCACTGTGTGTGGAACCAATCAGAAAGATATTTTTAATCATAAATTTGAAACTGAAGCTGTTTGCAGGGCCAGGCACAAAAGTACTACTTTCAATCTGTCCACAACATCTGGCAGAAAACCCAGACAGTCCTTCCATAGGACAGTTTCAACTTGGAAGGACGACACGTGGGATTCTGGTAGTTCTTATTTGCCTCATTTGCATGAGAGGAAAGCCAATCCAGGAATTTTGGATACAGAAAACTCTGTCCCTTGATCCTTGAGGCTGCTATGAATCTGTTCAGCAACCCGCTCTTGCCTTTTATAGAGGATACTTCTTTTTCATCTACAAAAAATACATATATTATTTTTTCTTTGGTTTCTTACTTTTCTTTTGTTTCAAATAAAAAAATAAAAGTTAAAAAATAGGGCCGGGTGTGGTGGCGCATGCCTTTAATCCCAGCACTCCGGAGGCTGAGGTAGGAGGAGTGTTGTGAGTTCGAGGCCGGCTTGGGTTACAACGTGAGCGCAAGGCCAGCCTAAACTACATAGTGCTACTCTGCCTCAAAAACCTGCTCAGAGTTTGGCTCAGTGGCTCATGCGCCTGTCTGACAGGTGCGAGCTTGTGAGTTTGATCCCCGGTGCCGCAAATAAATGAATACATATACAATTTTTGCTTCCGTGTGTTTCGTAAAATTTTTATTTGTTAGGTTTTTCCTTGGCACGGTAGAGAAGCAAAAGTAGAAAGAGGAAAAAAAGGAAAAAGGCCTTTACTGTGGGCAAGGCAGGGCTGCAGTAGAGCGCAAAATACCCTCTGAGGCAGACAAAGAAGCGGTGGGCTTTTATTTGGTTTGACCGCCGTGGTGTACAAAGGGGCGGGCAGAATGACGTCTCGACAGCTGATTGGGGGAATGTTGGCGCACGCGGGAAGTTCAATTTCCGCCTGGAAGAAGAACGTGGAAGTTTGTACTGAAGAGACGTGCTGTCCAGCGCCATGTTGGACCAGCCACACTGAGCCTGACCCCACTTCGCAAGGGTGGAACCCATCATTACTCAGGACACCAAGAACTAGAAAAGAAGCCCCTCAGGATATCTTCCATCTGGTGACATGTTCCTGTAGTCCCAGCAATAGGGAGGAAGCTGAAGCAGGAGGATGATTTAAACCCAGGAATTGAGGGCCAGCCTGGACAATATAGTGAGACCCCATCTCTTAAAAAAAAAAATCAGTTCCCTATCACATTAACCATATTTCAAGTACTCGCTAGCTCCATATCCTTAAGTGGTTACTATTTTGAACAGCAGAAATAGGAACATTCTCATCCATTGGTAGTGGCTGGACATCCACCCTGTAATGTGTTTGGGGCTCACTGGAAATTGTGCTGCTTACAGAGGGGGGTTTGGGTTCTGCTACGTGGCCGCCTGACTGACTCTGCTTTTTCTCTGGTACACACAGGGCTGGGTCAGAGAAGTTTCCATCTATTCTATCTCCTCGGTCCCTTTGATTGTTAACTTTGTTCTCTTGGACCTACACCCATGTTTAAAATGAACTGCTTTATTAGGTAATCATTGGCTTTCCCTCTTGCTTTTGTTAACCAAGGTATTTATAATTATGAATCAAAACCTCTGATCAGTGTAAGATAATCATGATTCTCCTATTGAGTTAAAGAATTCCGGCCCAAACTTAGAAAAGGGACATTGTGTTTGACTTAGCAGTCTTATCTCTGGTACTTGTATGGTTTCCATTTGGTGTCTTTGAAATATTGAAAATAACTTACTAATTTCTCCTTCCTGTACCTATTACTAACTTCCCCCTGCCCTTAGGGATTAAGAGTCCCAAATGCAGGAGTGCTGTACCACTAGCCAAGTGACAGTCCCAGCCCTTTAAAATTTTTCATTTTTAAATTTCGAGACAGAGTCTCACTAAGTTGCCCAGCCTGGACTCAAACTTTCAATCTTCCGTCTTACCTCCCAAGTGCTGGGAGTACAGGTGTGCGCCATGGTGGCCGGTTCCAGAGTAGGAGCTTTCTGACTGCAGGATAACTCAAAATTTCTCTCGGTTCATGAAAGGATTCTAGGACAAAGGAATAAAGACTTCTGTGTGTGATATTGGGGATTGAACCTAGGGCAGCGATGGTGAACTTTTAGAGACTAAGTGCCACCCAAATCCACTTATTTCTCACAAAGTGCCAAGACTTCACTGTTATGCAGTGCACTGCTTCTGGGCGATGCTGGGGTGACTTGGCTCACGTGTCAATGGAGAGAGCTTCACGGGCCAGCTGCAGCACGCGTGCCACAGGTTCGCCACTACTGACCTAGGGCCTTTGTGTTTAACAACATCCCACTTTTTAAAATTTTGAGACAGGGTGTCACTAAGTTGCTAAATTGCTCAAGCTAGACTTGAACTTTTGATGCTCCTACCTCAGCCTCCCAAAGTCCTGGGATTTCAAATGTGTACCACCATGCCTGGCAAGAGGGGAGACCTTTAGTCCAAACCTGTACTCGGGCAGATGCCTTCCTAGTACTGCCTGCCTTTCACTTGACAGCGTAACTCCCTTTATATCTACTTGACAATAAATTTGAAGTAGTCTTCTGCATGGCCTCTGTGTCTTCTCTGTCTTGACTGAATTCTTTTTTTTTTTTTTTTTGGTACCGGCAGTTGGACTCAGGACCTTGTGCTTACCAGGCAGGCACTTGTGCCACTGAGCTGTATCCCCAGCTTGACTGAATTCTTTCATCAAGGGTCCAAGGAACAGAGGACTAAGGAAATGAGAGGCTGGGTCATTGCTATATCAGGATTCAACCTCCTGGTGACCAAAGCACTTTCTTTAGAAAGATTAAAGCAGAGGAGTCCTCCCTGTCATGCAGGGTAAAACTGGCCTGTTTGGGGATTTGGCTACTGGTGATGTTGTCTCCTGATTTTTCGAAAGGTAAGCTACTCTTGGTTTGGTGACATGGAACTTTAGCAGAAATGACTTCATGTTGGCCTGGTTTGTCGGGGCCTACTGCAGAAGCTCAGTCCAAAACAATAAAGAGGGCTAGAATCTAATTACAGGGAAAAATAGTTTTCTTCTGAAATACACATTTTTCCTTCCTAACCTCAACAAAGATGATCACAGCAAGACCAGTGAATTTGTGAAAGAAGTCTAATCTGATTAAACACGGCCTGATAGTGTGCACAGGTGGAGTAAAGACAGTGAGACACCAGCAGGGCCTTTTAAGTGAGCTTTGGATAAGAGATCTCAGATTAGACTTGTAAAAGTCCTTTCAGGCTAGGGACCCAAGCCCAAGACTCACTATCAGATCGTGCCATTAATACCTGTAGATTCCAGTGAACTCTTTTTCTTCTCGTCTCTTCTCCTCTCCTCTCTTTTCCACTCTGCTCTGCTCTGCTCTCCCCTCTCTTCTCTCCTCTCCCCTCCCTTTACCTCTTCCCTTTTCTTTCTTTCTTATCTTCTTAAGAACCCTGAAATATCTTCAAATTTCCTGGGTCTGCTCTTCATACGGTTGGGAAACCCTTGGGGCCAGGTATTCTGTGGCCATTCTTGAACATGACATTCTAGTCAAAACTTTGATAAAATTGCCAATGTTTCCAATTGTATCCTGTTATAAAGAGAAAAGACTCTTATTGAACTTTTGAAAATGTTTTTATTGCCATAAAGTAAAAGTATCAAGCCAAGTGTAGTGGTGCACACTTGTAATCGCAGCACTTGGGAGGCTGAGGCAGGAGGATCGCCATGAGTTCAAGACCAGCCTGAGCTACATAGCAAGACCTTGAAAAAAAAAATCAGAAGTTTTTGAATTCTAGAGGGTTCAAACAGGGAGAAAACATAATTATGTCAATCCTATTTACAGAAGTATAATTTACTAAATCACTATAAGCCATAGATAATTTAAAAAGAATTCCCTTAAATCTGGAAAACAAAACAATAATTACATATTTAAAATTATTTTTCAGCTGGGCACAGTGGTGCTTGCCTGTAATCCCAGCACTCAGAAGGCTGAGGCAGGAGGATCATTGCAAGTCTGAGACCAGCCTGGGTTACAAAGTGAGTTCAAGGCCAGCCTGAACTGCATAGTAAGACCCTGTCTCAAAAAATAGGGCTGGGGCTTTAGCTCTGTGGCCTAAGTGCCTGCCTGGCAGGCGTGAGGTTGTGAGTTTGATCCCTGGTACCAAAAACAAAAAACAAAAACATAAAATTATTTTTCACTGAGAGTTGTAGTGGATGCCTACAATCCCAGCCACTCAGGAAGCTGAGGCAGGAGCATCACAACTTCAAGGCCATCCTGGACAATTAGAGAAGACCCTCTCTCAAAATTAAAAAAAAAAAAAATCGGCTTGGGGCTGTTGCTCAGTGGTGTAGCATTTATGTACCATGTGTGAGGCCCTGGCTTCAATCCCCAGCATTACCAAAAGAAATCAATAGCGTTTTTTTTTCATTGGTTCATTAGTCCCAACTAAGTAATTCTTGTCTTGCTTGATGTTGAGCTGGCCGTGTGTAAACCAATCAGCTGCTTCGTTCGAGTTCAGGCCGTCCTCACCTGTCCAGTGGAAGGATCTTACCCGGGAACCCTAGCTGTCGGAGTCCCTCCTGTGAATCTCCCGGAAAACACACTTTAGAATGAGAGTTGTTTGAAAAGCCTGCTGGGAAAGCATCAGAAGAGAACAATTAGTTGTCGGTGGGCGACAAGACTTAAAGTGGCATGGCTGAAGATCTACGGAGAGTTCATTAAGACAATGACACCGTCAGCACTCGGGAGACTGAGGTAGGCGGAGCGTTGTGAGTTCGAGGCCGGCTTGGGCTACAACGTGAGCGCAAGGCCGGCCTGAGCTACATAGTGCGACCCTGCCTCAAAAAACTGGGGCTGGCAGTTTGGCTCAGTGGTGTAAGCGCCTGTCTGGCAGGCGCGAGGCTGTGAGTTCGATCCCCGTTGCCACAAATATATATATATATAAAAAAAAAAGACAATGACACCATGTGAAGATTTTGTTATTCCCATGACATATGGCATTTTAATATAATTATGGCTTATAACACATATCGGATTTCTAAGAACTTCATATCATTTCTAGAACACTTAAATACCATTGCTTACTTAACAATGTTTCTCATGCAAATTGGATGTATCAAACCCAATTAGTTTAACCTCTTATTTTAAAATGCTCACATTTAGGGATGGGGATTTACCTCAGCAGTGCATGTGCTTGCCTAGTAAGTGCAAGGTTGTGAATCTGATCCCCTGTATTAAAAAAAGAAATCACATTTATTGATATGCCATTCAATGAATTGTTTTTAATTTTTTTTAAGACAAGTTCTTGCTGTGTAGTTCAAACTGGTCTCGAACTCACTATGTAGTCCAGGCTGGCCTTGAACTCGTGGCAGTCCTCCTGCCTCAGCCGGCCCAGTGCTGAGACCACAGGAGGGCGCCACTGCGCCCAGCAGTTTTGCTTCTCTCTTTTACATGAGGAAAGAAGATCTTCCAGGGACTCTCCAAGAAGGTCCCAAAGTCACTTTGAAGAGTTTTTTTTTTTTTTTAAAGCACTTTATAATGTAATTTTGAGAAGTTTGGCAAAAGTATGGAAACTCTAGAACACGTGATCCAACAGGCCGAGGTCGGTGGAGGGAAGAGGCGCCTGTGGCCCGGGTCAGGACAGCTCCGTGGCTGGAGGCGTGGCTGCTGGGGGTCGGGGTCGCGCTTCCTCGTCCTGGGTTGGGGGGCCCTGGCTGCGCTGTGGATGACAGAATAGCACGTGGGGTGGAGCCAGCGCGAGGAGACCCCGGGTCTGTTCGGAAGGCTGTGAATGTGACGGGACTCATCGCCCTGCGGAGGAGGCAGTCGGGAAACCCTGCTGCCGAGATTCTGGACTTGGGTGAGCTGCGCTGTGCGGCTGCCCTGCGTGTGGCCGAGGAAACCTCAGAGCTTTTCTCCCTGGAAGTTCTTATAAGGTCACCGTGTATGGAGTTTATAAAAAGAAGAGTCAGCCCTAGACAGACTAGCTTCTTTCCATGTTTGAAACAGATCTCTATCCCTTAGGAATATTTTGTTTGTTTTGTTTTAAATCAGGTGTTGCTATATACAAAAAAAGAAATAACTTTGAATACAAAAACTGAAATAAAGGTATTCTCAAAGTCTGAGACCATTTGTTGCTAACTGACCTGTTTTATAAGGAATGCTAAAGAAAATTCTCCAGGCTGAAAAGAAGTTATACCAGATGGTGACCTGAATCTAAAGTAGAAATGAAGAATACAAGAAATGGTAAAATGTGGGTAAAAATACAAAACTGTTCTTTTCTTCACTTAATTTCTTTAAAAACAATATGGTGTAAAACTTTAAGTTTGTAACAACCACAGATATGTGCATATATATATGAAGTATACAAATAATGACAGCATAAAGGAAGGTGAAATGAAGTTATATTGGAGCAAATTTACTCTATTTTACTGGGATTAAGCCAGAATTAGATTATGACATAGTAAGATGTATATTTTCTTTCTCTTTTTCTTTATTTTTGGTACCGGGGATTGAACTCATGACCTCATGCTTGCCAGGCAGGTTCTTATGCCGCTGAGCTAAATCCCTGGCCCCAAGATGTGTATTTTCAACTGTGGGATTAAACCCAGGACCTAGCACATGCTAGGCAAGTGTTGTACTACTGAGTTATGTCCCCAGTGCAAATAAATTTAAAAACAGCTGCTGGGCTTGGTGGCACACTTCTGTGATCCCAACACTTGGGAAGCTGAGGCAGGAGGGTCACTGTAGTTTCAAGGCTGGCCTGGGCTACATAGTGAATTCAATGCCACCCTGGAAGACATAACAAGTCCTGTCTCAAAAAACCAAACCAAACCAAACCAAATCAAACAAAAAGGCTAAAAAATACTATCAGCCGAATAAAAATATTACACAGCTGTTTGTTTAATACAGAAGACTAAGTAAAAGCAATAGCAGACAAAGCTAAGGTGCAGGGGAGGAAATCTCAGGCTGAGATTCAAGTAAAAGTCAAATTATGGCTACAGAGTGATTTCAGAACTTCTAGATCCCTGAGAGGAGGCTTCCTGCAAGATTCTGCCCACATTTGGAAGACATCTGTCTAGCAGACGTCAAACTGCCTCTGTTTCTGCCAAAGCATGGCCCCCAGCGATGGCGAACCTTTCAGAGCTTTGAATGCTGACAGACAGCCGGCCATGGAACGCGTGCTGTCATTTGGCCCCTCCCCGGCCTACAGTACCTGGGGGCCTGAGTGAAAGAATCCTCAAGAATTTGGTGTTACAGTGTGGCTCCCTTCATACAAATAATGACCAGTGTTCATTCAGAGAATTAAAAAAGAAGGTGGGAAGCCTCAGAAGAGTAGCAATGTCCCTCATTAAAAGCGAGACGGCATCAGGAGCGGAGCAGGCACGTGAAGAATGGGAGACTGAAGGGTGACGGGGAAGAGGCACGAGACAGAAGCTGAGTAGCTCGTCCACTGACCCCATCCAAGTCAGGGAGGGGAAACTGTGCAGTAGGTCAGGGGCAGCAGGTGGTGACAGGAGCTGGGGAGGACGTGGAAGCCCTGGGGCGCCAGCTGTGTGCTCACGGTTTCCGGGGGCCACCATGGTGGTGGAGACACCGAACTCCTCCAGGGCAGGCCAGCTGTTTTTTTTTTTAAAGATAGTAAAATCCAACAAAACATAATAGAACAAAGCCAATCAAAACAAAGCAGTAGAACTGGTACAGAACTTCAAAGCAGGATACTAGGAAAACAATAACTACTGTAGTATGTCTTGTTATCTTCACAATAGTTGTCCATTCCATCAGGCATGGCAAAATCAAACCAAAAACAAAACAGAATAAAACCAATCAAAACAGAATATTGAATAAAGCAAAATAATTAATCAGAATAAAGGAAAGCAGTGAGAACAATATTGGACTTCAAAGAGAAGACAGAAAGGAACCCCCCAAATTTGCTACATTGCGTACTGTCATCCTCCCAAGAGAGGCTCAGACTGCTGGTCCCAGGCCTGCAAAATCAACCAAACAATACAGGCATTTAGTTGCTTTATGTACTTTAGTTGCTATCAACTCAGCCTGTCCTCTGAACCAGCAGTTTGCTTACGCGGGTGGGGTAGGGAACGACACGGTATTTGATTCTCAGCCCATGCACCAGTAGGCTCACGGGAGGCGCTATCTAACTTTTCTCTCCCTGGATCCCACGCAGCTTGCACGACTTACCAGAAAGCCTGGCAAGTTGATTTCTTGGTGGCTTCTCCCAGTCCCAGCATGGCTGATTCTCAGGAGGCACTGGTTTTTCTCTCTCTGGAATCCGCACAGCTTGCGCAGCTTACTAAAGAGCAGTCCAACTCTTCTGGCCTCTTCTGGCAACCCCTGAATACCAAAGCCGCCACACGTTGCCTCTTTGGATTTGGCTGTGGCCATGACACACATGAGGCATCTGAGCTTCATGAAGCCCCTTTTAGGCTGCAGCACCATTCACAGCACCATTCCCAAGCTGCTCTGCCTGCCCTGGCCCAGTCTAGCATGTGCTTCCATCTTCTGGGCTCTGCAAGCTCAAACTGTTTGTCTTGGCAGCTGAGCCCTGTTCTTCAGGGACTTGATAACATTTTGGAGGAGGTGTTGGGTGGAGGGGGGTTGTCGACACAAGGTCATGCTATGTAATACAGGCTGGCCTTGAACTCAAGATCCAGAACCATCCCATTGGGCAACAGGATTATCCCATGGAGCATCATGGCCTCCCGCTGGACATCAGGACCATCCCACTGAACAGGTTTCAACATAGGCTGGGAGGTCACAGACCTCCCATAGCAGCCCTCTCCCTCCATCTTCAAAGCCAATACCAAGAGGGTTAACTTTGTGTCCCACAGCACCACTCTGACCTCTTTTACCTTCCCTGACTATACGTAAGGGCCCTCATGATAACTCTGGCCCTTCTAGATAGTCAAGAGTGATCTCCTTATTATAAGGTCAGCTGATTGGCAAACTTAATTCTATCTGTAATCTTAATTCCCCTTTGCTATTGGACATAGCACACACAGTTTCTGGGAATTAGGACATGGACATCTTTGGTAGGGGCATTATCCTGACTAACACGGTATTAGGTAGACACCATAAAACAGCTATTCACTTACTTTTAAATTTCATTTGCCATTTAAATAGCAGGCTGTTCTGGTTATCTGTATCTGTGTAGCAACTCATTCCCAAATTTAGTGATTTAAGACGAAAATCAAAAAGAGAACATTTATTTTCATCACAAGTCTGCAGTTTGGGCAGGGCCTGAGGGTTGACTCATCTCTGCTCCATGTGATGTTGCTTGCAGCAACTTGCCCAGGCTGTGGTGTCCACCTGTGAAGGACTCAGGCGTGACTGGTGCGTAGGTGCTGCTGTCAGTGGGGACCCTGGTCTAAAGCTATTGGCCATGGGCTCTGCTGTCTCGCTGAGCCTTGACTCATGGCTGTGTGAGTTTCCTCTCAGCATGGCAGTTGGGTTCCAAGAGGCCTGGGAAAAGGCTGAAAGTTTGCATTGTTCATTTGTTTGTTTGCTGATGCTTGTGGTGCATAATGCTCACATTCCTCATGTGGTGTGCATAAAACATCTTAATTCCTATTTTTTCACCCCCTTCCTCTCCCTTTCTTTTTGCCACCCTCCATCTTTTGGTCCCCTTTCCAAATGAGAAAGATCGATCTCCCTACTTCCTATTATCTACATTTTATTTTGTTCTTTAGGTATAATTGGGGTTTCTCATGTAAGAAAAGCCTTGCAATATTTAAATTTGTGCATGCAATTTATTTCACTTAACATTATGGTTTCAAGGTGCATTCATTTTCCTAAAAATTACTCAACTGTCCTTCTTTACGGCACTCATTGTGTCTAATATATCATTTTCTTTCTCCATTCCTCTGCTGAGGGACATATAGAACACATCAAATTAGAAAGCCTCTGCACAGCAAAATGAACAACTAACAGAGTAAGAAGACAACCTACAGAATGGGGAAAATGTTTTGCCAGCTATTCCTCACACAGAGGACTAATGTCTAGAATATATGAAGAACTCAAAAAAAATCAGATCACTCCCCCCTCCCACACACACAGAAGACCAAATAAAAAAATGGGCAACTGAAAAAAAAAAGGGCAACTGAAATGAATAGACCCTTCACAGAAGAAGTACAAATGGCCAATAAATACATGAAGAAATGTTCAGCATCACTGGCCACCAGAGAAATGCAAATTAAAGTAACACAACACTGAGATTCCATCTCAACCCAGAAAGAAGGGCTATCATCAAGAAATCAAACAATGACCAATGCTGGAGAGGCTATAGGGAAAAAGGAATTCTTGTCCACTGTCGGGAATGTGAACTAGTATAACCACTATGGATATCAGTATGGAGATTGCTCAAAACACTAAAACTAGAAATTGCATTTCTCTCAGTTGTTTTCCTTCTGTATCTTCCCAAAAGAATCAAAGACATCATATTACAGTGATACATGCCTACCCATGTTTATAGTAGCACAATTCAGAACAGCTAAATCTTGGAAGTGGCCTATATGTCCATCATGACCAGTGTATCTTGTTAGTCAAGTAAGTAACTAAGGCCATCAGCCCCCAGAGCATAAGACTAACTTTGTCATCAAGGTGCATAAACATGGGTCTGTCAGACCCATATTTATTCTCTCTCTCTCTCTCTCTCTTTTTTTTTTGTCCTTTAGAAGCAGGATCTCACTATGTGGTTCAGGCTGGCCTTGGGCTCACTTTGTAGCCCTGGCTGGTCTCAAACTTTGCAACGATTCTCCTGCCTCAGCCTCCCAAGTGCTGGGATTACAGGAGTGTGTCACCACACCCAGCTCATATTTCTTCTTTAGAACATTTCTATTAATGAATTATTAATTTTAATTGCATGAGTTTTGCTACATTAAACAATGAATGCTTCATGGGAAAAAAATCACAAAAATAAAATGTTGAGCTTTTAATATTTACTGGGTGTTTATACAAAAGTATCAAAATTTTCAACATCAACTAGTTTTCAGTGTACAAAGTCTAAAAAAGAAAATCAGAAATAAATTCAAATATGAACTACAGTGAAAATACCAATAGCACTCTACCAAAAAATATCACTATTTCAATTATCACACCTAAGGCAGTCTGCACACCTGACAATAGCACAGACCATATCCACACATAGCTTACACTGACAGCACGTGTCTTTAGCCTTCCTGACCCTTCTGTGGGACATACTTGACATCTCGGTGGTCTTGCTGTTTGGTCAAGAGGTTTATATTATATTATATTATATAGTGTGTAGCTAATAGGAGCATAAAGTACCTGCAAAATAAATTACTAAATTCTTAGTATATATTGTGCATTTAGGTAGACATCAGTATTTTCATATTAGCTGTGCACTTCTTTACAAAACCTAAAAGACTACTTCAGAAATAAATTCCTGTATGAACTACAATGAAAATACCAATCGAACTCTACCACAGAAAGAAGCTTTGCTTCAGCTGTCACACCCACGGCAGTCTTCACACATGACGACTGCATGTTCCATGCACACGTCTCGCTCACGCTGACAGCACGTGTGCTTAGCTCTCCTTTCCAATGTGGCAGTCTTTTTTTTTTTTCCTTTTTTAAAAAATTAGTTTTTTTATTTTTTAATGTTGATTATAGATTATTTACAAAGAATCAACATAAAAATCAATAGAACAGACAAGCAGGTTTAGCAAGGTCATGGTACAAGGTCACAAAGCCATATATAGAATTTTTCTTTTGGTACTAGGACTTGAACTCAGGACCTTGTGCTTGCCAGGCAGGCTCTATGCCACTGAGCTGTATCCCCCGCCCCTGTGTGGCAGTCTTGTCACCTCTCTTCTCTTCCTGTTTTGTTAGGAGCTTCCAACTGTATTGAACAACATGGGTTTAGCAGGGAAATAAGATATCAGTAAAATAAAAAATCAAATATGTAGCGAGTGCTTAGAATAGAGCTCATCTTCACATCAGCTATTCACTTGCTTATAAAACCTAAAACATAACATCAAAAATAAAAATCTATGTGAACTACAGTATAAACACAAATAAGTGTACCACAAAAATAAACTTTACTCCAACTGTCACACCCAAGGCTGTCTTCACATGTGAAAACTGCATTTTCCATACACAAGTATTGCTTACACTGATAGTACATATGTTTGGTTTTCTTGTCTTTTTTTTTTTTTTTTTTTTTTTTTTGGTCTTTTGGAGACAGGGTCTCACTATACAGTTTCAGCAGGCTGGCCTCAAACTCACAGCAATCCTCCTGCCTCAGCCTCCCAAGCGCTGGACTTACAGGCGTGTGCCACCACGCCCAGTGGCCCTTGTTCTTCCTTGTAGGGCATGGTTGACATCTGTTTTGTTTGCTGTTGTCACAGTAGGCCTTTGTGGTGCTGTACCTGCCTAAGTCCCTGTCAGTTCACCAGTGTGCTGCTCCACAATGATTTTGCGTCAGTCCCTGCACAGAAATATTTTGGTTTTTCTCTGCTGTTGCCCAGACCAGCCTCAGGCTCCTGGGCTCCAGTGATCCGTCAGCCCCAGCCCCCCAGAGATGAACCCTCCTGACACTATCACTGCGTCCCCGCGGGGTGTGCTGTGGAGGGCAGTCGCCAGCTTGACGGGAAGCAAGCCTCCGGGCACCTGGG
>RJWM01014180.1:22029-51327 GCA_004363535.1 Dasyprocta punctata | reverse complement strand
CACGCCTGCCGGACAGGTGCTTACACCACTGAGCCAAACTCCTGGCCCTTGAATTTGGTTATTAATTCAAGGCGTCATTGGTGGAGTTTTCATGGTCTTCTGTGTAGAGTATCACATCATCAGCAAATAAAGATGATTTAACTTCTTCCTTTCTGATCCATATTTCCTTTATTTCTTTCTCTTGTCTAATTCTGTGCCTAAAGTTTTGAGAACTATATCAGTCAAGAGTGGTGATAGTGGGCAACCTTGTCTTGTTCCTTATTTTAGAGTGAAAGCTTTCAGTTTTTGCCCATTTAATATGATGTTGGTTGTTGTTTTGTCACAGATGGCTTTTACCAGATTGAGATGAAGCCCTCCTATTCCAATTTTCTGTAGAGTTTTTATCATGAATGGATATTGAATTTTTCAAATACCTTTCTGCACCTATTGAGATGATAATATGTTTTTTTATCCTTGGTTCTATTAATCTGATTTATTATATGTATTGATTTCTATATTTTGAATCATTTCTGCATCTTGGGTATGCATTCTGCTTGTTCATGGTGTACAACCCTTTTGATAATTTACTGCATTCTGTTTGCCAGTATCTTATTGAGGACTTTTGCATCTATGCTCATTAAGGAGATTGGTCTGTAGTTTTCTTTTTTGGTCAGAGCCTTCTCTGGTTTTGGTATCAGGATAATGGTTGCTTACAGGAATAACTCTGAGAGTATTGCTTTCTTCTAAATGTCATTAGGGGACTTCCAGGAAGACAGTGGAGCAGTAAGCAGCAGAGAAAACAGTCTCTCTGAGAGTCACCGTCCAGATGCTGGAATATAGCATCATGAGGAAGACAGGAAGAAAGAAAGTGGGTTCCCAGGACCCAGGAAGAATCTGAACTGTGAATTGAAGCCCACGGAGAAAGTAAAAAGAAAAACTTCAACAAAGAAGAAGGCGGTAACCGGCGGCACCTTCGCCTGGAGCCAGACTCACTGCACAAGAGGAGCTGTTGGAACCTGGGAACCTACGGTCACTGTGACAGTGGTGGCTGGTGACCCGAAAGCCTCTTTAGAGAGATGTGGCAGTGGAGGGGAGCAGCAGACCTGGAAGACTGCACTGGCCGGCAGTGAGTGCAGCGGACTCAGTCCTCCCACAGGAGAGAGCGATTAGCCAGGAGCCATTTTGGAGTTGGGCCAGATAAGCCCAGAACCAGAACTGTTGCTGGCTTCCTCCAGCACCTCCTAGCTGGGCACAGACCCGTGGAAATTACTTGGACTGTGACGAGTCCAATGAGTTTGGTCTCAGGGCAGGCGTTCTAAGGTTATCTACTACTCCACCACAGAGCATTGTCTGGCTTTCAGGGATACAGTGGCACAATTAGGGACTCTGTCTCCACAGGCTGTCTACTAGTGAATCCAGAGAGAATCCTGGAAGTGGACTCTTTTTTTTTTTTTTTTACTTTTTTCTTGTTTGTTTTGTTTTATTCAATTTGTTTTTTATTTCTCTTTATCTTTCATTGTTTTTTTTCTTATGAGTGTGAGAATGGTTCCTATCCTCTTTGTTGGTGTAGTTCTGTTTTGTTCTACCTTTTATCTCTTCCACCTCTCTTTTTTTTCAATCTTCTGCACCAGTGTCCCCAAGTTGGCGAGATCCATCTTTGTCTTCCAATCTTACTTGTAATCTCTTTCCCTTTTTTCACTTCTCTATTTCTCCTTAATCCATTTTAAATTTTAACCCTGAAGGCAAAATTGACATATTACAGACTTACATATTGTGTACAATTATCTGGTTTGCTTTACATTTTGTTATATATCACAAATCTAGTTCATACAGTTAAAAGTTGCAAATTAAGGGTTAGCTCAATTTGTTGTTTTATAGACTAAAAAACAAAAGAAATGAGAAGATACTTAACCAAGATGCAACTGCGGACATCCAGTTCACCAAAGGCAAATCCAGGGGGCAATGAAGCGGGACAATCCAAAAGCCCCCCACCAGGTCTCTCTGAAGTGGTAACAACAAAGCAACTGAATGAGGCTCTGAAAAAATGAAATCAGAAATAATCTCTCAAATAACTACAGAGATTACCACCAAAATACACACCATGCTTAGCGATGTTAGAGCAGACAGAGACAAAAAAAAAAAAAGATGACCTTAGGCAAATTATGGAAGTTCAGCACAGAAAACAAATGGAATCCATAAAGCAGATTCAAGCAGATACCCAGGAGAATAAAAACTCCACTGAAAGTACTTGAAGCAGATTAGGCCAATGTGAGGACAGAATCTCACATATTGGAGACAGGCTTGCAGTTAGTGACCAGGAAAAGAAAGATTTCTTAAAACTAGCAAGGGACCATGAGAAATCAATCCAGCAGCTGCTAGATGAGACAAAGAAGAATCACGTAAGATTAATTGGAGTTAATGAACAAGCAGGAGATACCACAACTGATATTAAAAATGTGTTCACAGACATCATGACAGAAAACTTTCCTGGAAGAGAAAAAGAATTTGACATACAAATAAGTGAGGCATATAGAACTCCAATTAGCAATAAAAAAAAAAAAAAAAACAACTATGTCCAGGTATATCATAGTCAAGATTCTAGAAATTCAATACAAGAATAGAATCTTAAAAGCTGTTAGGGAAAAGAAACAAATCACCTATAAAGGAAAGCCCATTAACATCACAGCTGACTTCTTGGCACAAACTCTCAAGTCAAGGAGAGCTTGGAGTAAAGTTCTCCAAGTTCTAAAGGAAAACAACCTAAATTTCATTAAAGAGTTTGAGCAGTATTGGCATTAAAGCTTCTCTAAAGTTCTTGGAGAATTCAGCAGTTTTTTCTTTGAATGCGGAGGTTTTTCTTTGTTGATAGTCTTTTTTTATTAATTCTTCAATTTTATTAACTGATATTGGATTATTTATAATTTTTATATATTCTTGATTTAGCTTAGCTAATTCATATGTGTCTAGGAGTCTGTCCATGTCTTCTGAATTTTCTATCTTATTGGAGTACAGTTTCTCAAAGTAGGTACCAGCAACCTTTCAATATCTGCAGGATCCATTGTGATTCCACTCTTTTCATTCCTTTTTTTTTTTTCTTTTTCCTTTTTCTTTTCCTTTTTTTTTTTTTTCCTACTGGGGATGGAACTCACGACCTTGCACTTACCAGCCAAGCACTTGAACCACTGAGCTAAATCCCTGACCCTGCTTGTTTGATTTTTCATATCCATTAGTGTTTGTTTTATATAGTTGGGTGTGCTGGTATTTGATGCATATATACTTATGATTGTTATTGCTTCTTCTTAGAGTGTTCCTTTAACATATATGATCTTCATCTCTTCTGATCAGTCTTGGCATAAAGTCCACTTTGTCTGTAAATAGAATGCTACCTCCGCTTTTTTCCAGGTTCCTGTTGCATGAAGTATTATTTTCCATCCTTTGACTTTCAGTCAATGAGTTTTTTTTGTTGTTGTTGTTGTTTTTAAATGTGTTTCTTCTATCCAGCATATTGTTGGATCTTTTTTCTTGATCCATCCTGCCAATTTGTTTCTTTTGATTGGTGGATTGAGACCATTCACAGTGATGGTTATAACTGGTAGGTACTGATGTGTCCTCATCAACACATTATGTTCCTATTTTTTATTTTTTTCTTTTCCTTCTATTCAATTGTTTGCCTTGACTGGTGAATTCATTTTTTTGTTGTTGTTGTTTTCTGAGAGTTCTGCTATGCAGTTCAAACTGGTCTTGAACTCCTTGAACTCACTTTGTAGCCCAGGCTGACCTTGAGCTCACAGCAATCCTCATGCCTCAGCCTCCAGAGTGTCAGGATTACAGGTATGTGCCACCACTCCTGACTTAATTTGCCACTTAGAACCATATAAGTAAGATTTATAATTACATGAAAAAAGTCAAAGACCAATCAGAAAATTATATTTAGTAAATAGACACTCAATTGAGCAATTTTATCCTAAGGGGAGAAAATTAAAAGCGAGAAGAGGAAAAGTTAAAGAAATAGAAGAAAAAGAGCTTAGAAACAACACTGGAGGACAGAGATAGATTATCCAAGTTTAGGAAACTGATGAAGAAGCAGAAGGGAAAGAGAGAGTAAAAAAGCAAAATGGGCAAAGCAAAACAAAAAAACTACAAACAATATTCAGTCTTACAAAGAAACAAAAAGAAATAATCAGAGAAAAATACCCAAACAAACAAAAACTAAACAAAAATATTTCTCTGTGATTTCAAACTTATGGCTATATTCTGGGGTATATAGTTTTGTGGCAGTGTCCAATTCAAAATGTGACTCTGGAACCAGGGATTTAGCTCAGTGGCATAAGCACCTACCTGGCAGGCCCAAGGTTGTGAGTTCAATCCCCTGTACCAAAAAACAAAAAACAAAAAACCCGTGTGACTCTGCTCTTGCTAGTAGACAAAGAAGTTCAGAGGCCAGATCCATGCTGGATAATCCCAGCAAGCCAGCAGCGGGTATACTGTGTGGTGTTGGTTCTGGGCCTTTCAATTCTGCAGAACTGAAATTTTGCTTCATTCCACTGGTGTGTTTCTTCCTGCAGGCCTCTAATCTGCTTTTACTCTGTTTCTGTAGATTCTATCTTCCTTTCTCATGCCATGCACCAGGGAGAAAAATGCTGGTTGCCCCATCCTTTTACTACATTGTGGTATGTACCTTAAAGTTCTCTAGAGGCTCCAATTTTCCCTTTAGGTCCTTTCTGTGTCCCAGATATCTACCTCCTCTCTTCCCCAAGTTGTTATTTTCCAGTGTTTGTATATTAAATCTTGGAGAGGTTGATTTGTTGCTTCTTACTGTTCCACCATCTTCCTGGAAATCCTATTTTGCTTATTCTTTCAAAGAACCCATTTCTCAATTCATTGATTCTTTGTATTTTTTATCTCAATTTTATCAATTTTTGCTATGATCTTTATAATTTTTTTCCTCATTCTAGTTTTGGGTTTGGATTGTTCTTGTTCTAGGACTTGGAGGTCTATGATTAGATTATGTATTTAAGCTTGCTCTGTTCTCTTGATGCAGGAATTCACTGCTATGAACTTCCCTCTTAACACTGCTTTCATTGTGTCCCATAGGGTCCAGTAAGTCATAGTAGCATTATCATTTGATTGTAGGAATTGCCTAATTTCTTCTTTAATTTCATTTATGACTCACTGGTTATTCAAGAAAATATTATATAATTTCCAGGTGTTTGAACATTTTCTGTGATGTCTTTTGTCACTAATTTTTAGTTTCAATGTTTTTGCATTTATTTAAAGCATGCTTGCTAGGTATGGTGGCGCACACTTATAATCCCAGCACTTGGGAGGCTGAGACAGGAGAATTACTTAGAGTTTGAGGTCAGCCTGACCTACAATGTGAGTTCAAGGCAAGCCTGCACTGCATAGTGAAACCCGGCCTCAAAAAAGATGAAATAAAATAGAATAAAATAAAATAAAATTAAATTAAATTAAATAAAGCATGCTTTATGGGCCAGTATGTGGTCTATTTTGGAGAAAGTCCCATGTGCTACTGAGAAAATATGTTTTGTTTCATTTTGATTGAACACTCTTTAGATATTTATTAAGTCCTTTTGTTTGAAAATTTGGTTCAGTTATAACAATTCTCTATCAATCTTTTTTATCTAGTTTGATATATTCATTTGTGCCAGTGAGCTATTTACATCCCCCATTACAATTGTATTGGTGTTTTTTTTGTTCTGTTTTTGTTTTTTTGATACTAGGGATTGAACTCACGACCATGTGCTTGCCAGGCAGGCACTGTGCTGCTGAGCTGTATCCTTAGCTCCTTGGTGTTTATCTAATTTTTCATGTCTATTAGTGTTTTATGAAATTGGGTGCACCAGTATTTGTAGCATATATGTGTATAATTGTTATCTCTTCCTGTTGAATTGTTTCCTTAACTAATATGTAATGACTGTCTCTCTTCTGATCAGTCTTGGCTTGAAATTCACATTGTCTGAAATTAAGATGGCTATTCCTGCTTTTTTCCAGGTTCCCAGTGCATGGAATATTTTCTCCAACCTTTGATTTTTTTTCAAATCCATTTTATTTTAAAGAGAAAAAAGAAGAAGAAAAAAGAATACAAAATTTCAAAACACATCCATTAGGGGGCAACAAGGGTTCATACATTGCACATTGTTGCAAACTTTAATTTTTGATCTGTGAGTTTCTTTTTTAATTAAATGTGCTTCATATATACTACATATTGTTTTTTGCTTGGTATCTTGGTTGGTTTTCTCTCATTGCTGAGACAAAACACATAATACCCAAAATTAGGGAAGGAAAGGTTTATTTAGCTTACAGTTTTTGGAGGTTTCAGTCCATATTCAGCTGGTTCCAAGGCATGGCACAGGGGCAACACTTCAAGGCAGCAGCCAGAGCAAAAAGGGGGAACAAGCCTCTTCTCCTCCCTTATATTGTACACAGGCCACACACACACACACACACACACACACCCCTGCTCCAGGGCAGTATAGCACTCACAAAATCTCTATGCCCTATTCTAGCACAGGATGAGGATATTTACAAAGTAAGGATCCTGGCTCCCTGCTGAGTCTCTCAGTAGTTACACTTCTAAACTTCTCAAGTTGACATAATGTATCAACCATAACAGTTTTTTTAAAATTGATCCATTGTGCCAATCTGTGCCTTTTGATCTGGCAGTTGAGAGCATTTACCTTGTGAGTTACTACTAAGAGGTATTGATTTATTCCTGCTATTCCATTATTTTCCTGTTACTGATGGCCTTATTCCCCACCCCCCGCCCTTTCTTTTTGACTTATTGGGTATGTTGGCTTTATTGTCTCTAGATTATTCTTGAGAATTATTTTGTAATGTTGAATTTTCAGTCATGAATTTCTTGAGTTGTACCTTGTCATGGGAATACATTACTTTTCCACCAATTCTGAAGGAAAGTTTTGCAGGATACATAAGTCAGAGTTGGAAGTTTTTATCTTTTAGTACTTGAAACACTTTGGTCCAAGCCTTCCTGGCCTTTCAGGTTTGTGTAGAGAAGTGTGATGTAGTTCTAATGGGTTTAACTTTGTACATGATTTGTTGTCTTTAACAGTTTTTAAGATATTTTTCCCCACCTGGAATCCCATCACTCAGGAGGCTGGAGCAGGAGGATCACTGCAAGTTTGAAGCCAGCTTGGGCTATAAAGTAAGTTCAAGGCCAACCTGAACTGCATAACAAAACCCTATTTGAAAAAGAGGGAAAAAAAGATATTTGTCCCTGTGATGAAGTTCTGGTACTTTGAGTATAACGTGGTATAGAGAAGTTCTCTTTTGGATATGGCCATTTAGGATTCTATTTGACTCACTTACCCATATGTTTATTTCTTTCCATACATTTGGGGAGTTTTCTGCCATTATTTCTGTGAATAGGTTCTTAAATACTATTTGTGAGCCAGGCATGGTGGCTCATGCCTTTAATTCCAGCACTCAGGAGGCTGAGTCAGGAGGATTGTTGTAAGTTTGAGACCAGCCTGGGCTACAAAGCAAGTTCAAGGTTGGCCTGAACTGCATAGTGAGACCTTGTCTCAAAAAATAGGGCCAGGGATTTAGTCAGTGGCGTAAGTGCCTGCCTGGCAGGTGTGAGGTTGTGAGTTTGATCCCTGGTACCAAAAATACATACATACATACATACATACATACATACATACTATTTGTGGTGTCTTCTGATTTTTCATCTATTCCAATTATTCTTAGATTAGATTTTTTGCATCATCTAGCAGTTGATGGATTTATTTTTCATGTGTTCTTGTTGTTTTTAAGGTGTCTGTGAGTGACTGGTCTTTGAAGACATCATTTTCTTCTAGTTTTGATATTGTGTCCTCACAATGGTCACTTTTGCTGCCCATACTTTCAGTATAATTTTTCATCTCCTAGATTTCTGTTGGAAACCTTTTCATAGCGGCTAATTCTTTGGTAACATTGTAATTTATGTTTTATATCATTTTGTTTATTTCATGTAGCTTTTTACTAATGTCTTCTGAAAGTTCCTGCAACTTTTTGGTTTTTACTAACATTATCTATTTAGTTACATCTTCTCTGATTCTGATGAGTATTGCTTTGATCTGTTTCCTAACCTCCTCTTTTATCCTTTGGAGTAATTATGGTATACAGTTTATTTTATTCTTCCCCTCTGTGTCCCCTGGATTGGTTTCAGCAGAGTTGGGAGACTTGGTAGTTATTTTGTTGCCTTGTCTTCTCATGTTTGTATTGTTTTTGTCTGTTTTGTGTTGTATCATGCTGAGGTTTGTGGATGTTTATAGTTTACAGACTTTGTTGTCAGTATAGACATCTCTTTAGTTGCTTTTCAATGATGTCCTTTTTGTGTGTGTGTGTGGCACCAGGGATCGAACTCACAACCTCGCACCTGCCAGGGCAGGCGCTTAAGCCACTGAGCTGAACTCCCGGCCCTCAATGATGTACTTTTGATATGCCTAACTGTAAGTATTTGCTACAGCTCTAAGATCTGAGTACCTTGTTTAACTTGGGGGAGGAGGAGACAGTATAATTAGGCCAACAACCAAGTACTCTGGGAATACAGTCTTGCATTGTTAATATCACAATGGTAATTTAAGTGCTAGGATAGAGAAATGGCAGCAGTTATGTGAACTTGTTAATGTGAAGTGAATCAGCTACAGTGTTATTGTCCAAGACAAACTGGATATTAACACACTGGGCATGGTGGCACATACCCATAATCCCAGCGCTTGGGAGGCTGAAGTAGGAGAATTATCATGAGTTTGAGGTCAGCCTGGGCTACGTAGTGAACTCAAGGCCAGTCTGAGCTACACAGTGGGATCCTGTCTCAAAAAACAAGTTGGATATTAACATACCATAAGAACCAGTTATGTACTAACCTCAGTTCTAAAGAAGAAATATACAATTATAGTGTAAACATTAAGACAACTTTAACCATAACCTTAACCCTAATAAACTAGTGCAGAAGAAATGAGAAAAGGAAAGAAGAGGAAAACAAGAAAACAAAACAAAACAAAAAAAACCTAAAATTAAAAGCAACACACACACCCTCACACAAAACAGAAACAAATAGAAAAAGAAAAAAGAAACTTCTTTGTAATTTTGAGTATGTAGTTTTCTTCCAGGATCTAAAAATTTGTGGAACTGTCCAAATCAAGACATGTCTCTGCTCACATTAGTCATATTCAGGTCTGTGCTGGATGCAGTCACCAGAAGGCAGCAGTATTAGGGTGTGCAAATTCTGCCACCTTCAAATCTGGAGCACCTCAGTCTGAGCCTGATCTTGGGCCATTATGGTGGGACCTGTGTCCTTTAACTCAAACCACTCAGAGGGGCCTTTTCCCAGCCTAAATGCAGATCCCTGACTATGGCTATCCCCTACGGCTGTCCCTTGTCTAGTCACTGTGGGACCATGACACTGGCAGCTGTGAAATGAAGCCAATACATGACTGCTCTGATTCCTGGGTTCAAGCAGTCAGTCCTTCCCTAGAGTGGCAGCTGATCAAGCACTCTCTCCATGGGATATAGTAGGTTCTTGGATTGGAGTCTCTCACCAGCTTTTGCACCTCACAGCATTCGTGGTCCAGTCTATTGTTTGTTTCTCCCTAATGCTCTCTGGAGTCCCCCACTTTCACTATGTCTTTGTAGATTGGCCTTCTTTTCTCTTAAACCAGGAGACAGGAGCTGGAGAGAAAGTACAAATTTTCCCTTCCCTTTTCTGTGTTGTGTTCTGTCTCTTCAATTTCTCTGTAAGTTTTAATTTTCCTGTCAGATCCTTCCTAGTTCCTGGGGATCTACTTCCCTCTTTTTTTTTCCTTCCCCAAATTGTTATTTTCCAGTGTCTGGAATCTGAATCTGAGAGAGGCTGCGTTTTTGTTGTTTACCACCCCACTATTTTTCTAGATGTACCTCAATAACACATCTTCCTTTTTTCACCTTTCCTTTTTTAATTCTCTTTGCTTCCTCCCCTTCTTTCTCCCTCCCTCCATCTCTTGATCACCTTCTCTTTTTTTATTTTAAAGAGGATAAAACAGAATAAAACCAATCAAAACAAACCAGTGTAAGAGATACAGGACTTCAAAACATTATGAAATCAACAGTAGTTACCATAATGCCTTTTGATGTCTTCAAAATAGCTGCAGATAACTTTGGACATAGTAAAAATCAAACAGAACAGAATAGAATAGAAACAATAAAAACAAAACAATGAATGCAATAAAGGATTTCAAAATAAACCAATATTAAATCCAAAATTGCTACCATACTATATCTTGCTATCCTTGAAGTAGCTTCTCCTGGCATCAGATTTAACATAATCAAACAAAACAAAAGAGAATAAAACCTAACAAAACAATGGAAATGATATAGGACTTCAAAACAAGACTATAGGGAATCGACAATGGCTACAACCCTTAGAAGGAGATCCCCCCTAGATGCCACACCATGTACTGATATCCTCTGAACCTATGATCAAACCATTGGCCCTAGACCTGCCATGTTAGTGAAACAACAAAACACCACAGGCATCCACTTGCATTTCACCTTTTTTTTTGAGACAGGGTCTCACTGTGTAGTTCAGGCTGGCCTTGAACTCACTACATAGCCTAGGCTAGTTTTGAACTTATTTTGATCCTCCTGCCTCAGCCTCTGGAGTGCTGGGATTACAGGCATGTGCTGCCATGCCCAGCTGTGATGCTCCTTTTAAACCAAATCCTCTTCAATTCAGAGAGAGAGAGAGACAGCTCTGACAGCAGCACAGACTTATATCTTGCCCAATGACCAAATGAAATCCATACCCAGTTGGAGTCATAGCAGTTCCCTGAAAGGCACTCCAATGGTACCCTAATGGCCAAATGGGATGGGGCCTCTGGAAACACAGAAATTTCCTTACCTAATGCAGAAATTAGAGGACTTTATAGGACCTGATTCAAATCTCTAAAAATTCCAAATTGCCTATGGTGATCCTGGAAGAGTCTATTAGCCTTTCTTGAGTGACTCAGTGAAGCCCTAGTCAAACATACTTACCTCCAGCCCAAGTTGCTTGAAGAAAAACTTGTTCTGCAACATAAATTTATTACCTAGTTCATCCTCAACATTTGGAGAAAGCTACAGAAGTTAGCTATGGGACCAGACCACACTCTAGATAATCTATTAAGAATAGCCACCATAGTCTTTTTTAATCAAGATCAACAGGAGATGAAGGGGAAGGATCAAAAGGATAGGAAGAAGGCTGCCTTAATTGTGGCTGTCCTGCAAACCCACTCATCAGGAGGTTTCTGGGAATCTTTCATGGGTAGAAGTTATAAATGTGGAAAGTTGGGACAGTAAAAAGGAGTACAGTTAGCCTCTACCTAGGCTTGTTGTACTTGCCAAGAGGACCACTGGAAGACTGTTTGTACCCGAGGATGAAACTCTCAAGGGCCATTCCAGTCTGACATATGATTCAGCAGGAGTGAAGGGTCCTGAGGCCTTCCCCTGAGGCTCCTAGGACCCAGGGCACCACTGACCTGGAGCCCTGGGTAACCCTAACAGTGGAGAGTCAAACAATAGACTTCTTGTTTCTATCATCCTGTTTTGTAAACCTGTAATGTTACTGTTGTGCATTTACTCTAGTCATTTGTTTGTGTCTTTTGCTTTTTGTCTTTGTTATATGTGTCTTTTTTTTTTCTTAAATAAAAAAAAAAAAAGAAAAACCAACGAAGAAACAAACAATAGACTTCTTGCTAGATTCTGGTGCTGTGCTACTTTTCTTTACTCCAATACTGGCTTCCTCTCTCCCACTAGCACAACTATGAGAGGAGTATCAGGAAAAGCTATCACTTGCTTTTTGACATTTCTCCTAAGCTGTAGCTGTCAAAGACTGCATGTAAGCCCCAAGATTTAGGTGCCTCTCCCTTGGAGCCCCTTTCAGCCAGTGAGAGCTTTTCTTTGTTCTTTCTAATAAACCACACCTAGTTCATTCCCCATCACTGTTTGCAGGTCTCATTCTTCAATGTCTAAAGAACAAGCACCTGAGAGAGGAGTAAATTGGTTATCATGTGAAGAAAAAGGCATTTGGGTTTGTGCTTTCTTAATTAGTGAGTGCTCTTATTTTTAGATTAATTTGGTACCATTTAAACAATATACAAACACAGGCACACACAGAGACATTACACATAATACATACATTCATGCCAACACACATAAAACAAAGACTTAAATTTATCATTTACCAGCTTTTTAAAAGTTACTCTATTGGTGTAATTTTCTTTTTTTACAGTCCTAAGTAATACCTAACCCTGAATTTGCATGTCTGAAGATTGGATTCCTGGTTGTAACAAGATGAAAAATACACATCTCAAAGGAAATTGCTCGCTCAATTAATCTGAGTTTAAATTTCTGAAGTTTTTTTTTTCCCTTCCTTCCCACCTCCCCCTCACCCCCACCTTAATTTACAAATCGTAGTCAATTTAAAAGCTCTCACCTCTGGTTTTAAGACTTTTTTGTTTTGTTTTATTTTAAGACATTTTTCCACGTGTTAAAATTTAGATATAGGTGATCAGAAGTTTACCTATCTTAAACTTGCTCTATTGTTCAAGGTGTCTAGTGTGGAAAAAAAGAAACCAGTTTAGAAACAATACTCTCCATTGAGCAAAACACTGAGGGAAGCTACCTGTAGTCAAATTTCTTTCTTTCTTTTTTTTTTTTTTTTCTTTTTCTAGTTAAGGAATGGAGGTGGCAGGAGACAAAAATAAATTTCCAGCAAACAAAATTTTGACAAACATTTTGGAACACAGTTTATAATGAACCAAGGACTTTAGCCAAAATGAGAGGAAATTTAAACAACAATAAGAAACTCACCAGGGCAGCGGATGTAGCTCAGTGATGCAGTGCTTGCCTAGCAAGAATGGTATCAAAAAGAGAAAAGAAAAACAAACAAACTCATAGTCAACCAAGTATTTCCATGGTCAGTGACACAGAAGGCACTTGTCTGTATTTGCCACTCATCCAGAAAAGGGCAAGGAAAGCAGCTCTGGATAATACTGTGGCCAATATTACTCCATGGAATCTTTTTAAGAACAGCTTCATGAAATCAGAATATGTTTTTAGTTATACAGGCCATGTAGTCTCACAATAAAATCACCTTTCTAAAGTCACAGGTAATGAAAAGTTGTCTAGGGAGTTATGAAATAGCACAAGCACTCTTATTCCTGAGCAAATCACAACAGAGCTCCTCAAACATACCACTAGAGTTTCCATTCTCTTAAAATCTCTTAATCCAATCTTTTTGTAGACAAATGACTCAAGAACTTTGAACTGTATATTAGGTCATGAAACCTCAGAAAGGCTTAGATTCCTCAACATAACCCCCAAAGATAAGGAAAAGTAAGGACAAAGCCTAGAGCCTCTGCAGGATGAATTTAACCTCTAACTGCATACTACCTCAGAGGCTATTGTCTTGTCCAAAAAGAAGATGCGCCCTAGCCAAACTGAATGCTCCATTGGGTCCTAAAGTGGGAGTTCTTTCCTACCTTATAGTCATCTGGTGAAGAAGACAATTTGGGTGGCCCCTTCGTTATAGAACACTGACCAAAACTTATGCAGTTAGAATACAGCTTCCACAACATACTGAAACCCTGCTGCCCATCCTAGAATAAAGGTGGTTATAAGAAGAGAAAGAGAAAAGAAACCAAAGCAAACCAAAACAAATGGTACTCTAAACCTAAAAAGCAAATGCATAGAAATTGTTTTTACTTCTGAATCTCTACATGTCAGTTAGTGCCCGCAAATGACCTGCAGTAGGTCCAATTGGCCATAAATGGTAAAGATTCTCTCTTTGACCAAAGGGACTGCCTAACAACTGAAAACTCTAAATCAGTGATGGCAAAATTTTTAGAGCTTTCAATAATAGAGAGCCAGCAGTGACACGCTTGCCATAGATTCACCACTACTGGTCTAAATGGTGGAGACAGTAGAGCCCTGGAATGCACTTTCCAGTGGGAAAACAGGTAGAGCCCATAAGCTCCCCAAACACCCTCTTTCCATTTATCCACAAAGGTGTTTACAGGCAGCTGATACCATGAGCTGAAAAGAAGGGAGATTCCCAGGTGCAAAAGTATCCCCAGAAAGTACTGGAATGTTCCTTGATTCTTGACATGGGTTCAGCTAGCTACAAGCAGTGAGTCCGTTTTACCAAGCACCTGCTGGGAGACATGCCTCTCAGGATCTGGGACCTAACCTCCTGCCTAGCTCCCCAAAACTGTTACTGGTCAATCAGGTTTTATATACTTAGTTTGCTTGCTGCTGGCCAGATCGAAGGAAACCATGTATTTTGGTGAAAAGGACTTATTCAAAGCTAGCTTTGAGGAGATGGTGGAGCATCATTTGCCTCAAATTAAATGTCTCCCCTGCAGCTGCCCACACAGCTGGAGGCCGACAGGTAGGTAAGGAGGGGAGGGGCCACAGAGAAGCAATGTAGTCTTTATACTTGCTTTATCATTTCTTACCATTTTCAGTTCATCTTACTTTTTCTTATGGGAAGGAATCTGGGTTCAGGCTT
This sequence comes from Dasyprocta punctata, assembly GCA_004363535.1. Lineage (NCBI taxonomy): Eukaryota > Metazoa > Chordata > Mammalia > Rodentia > Dasyproctidae > Dasyprocta > Dasyprocta punctata. Next base: position 36,797 of record RJWM01014180.1, on the reverse strand, counting down.
CCTAGGCCAACATCTGCATATTCTGTCACTTCTGGTCTGAGGAGAGGAGAGGAGAGGTTATTAGCTAAGTACTCATCAGAAGGAAGTTTGGGGAAGCTGCTTATCTTTAAAAGAAAAAAAAAATTTCTAAAGTTCCACTGTACAGAATGAGTTAATAAGGAAGAAATGAGTGAGTGAAGGAGGGAAGTATAGACTGAGGAAACGAGGGACTGCAGGAATAAATGAGCGTGGGAACGAGCGTGAGAATGGTTGTGGGAGAGAATCAGTGAGTGAGGCTAAGAATGAGAGGGACCCAAGGCAGGAGAAAGGAAAGAAGGGAGGAAACGGTTTTACATGGGGTGATCCTCGCTAAATAGGCATTAGCCACTTATTCATTCGCTTTAGCTCCATCAGGTGTCAGGAGCAGAGAAAGGTGGATGCAGCCTTGGAGGTGGTCACCCTTCTGAAACATCTCAGGGCAAACAAGAGAAACCCTCGTTGACAACCCACTCCCGGCAACTGCCCTTCTGCACTACCGCCCCGCCGCGGGCAGCCCCCTCCAGCCTCCGTGGGCACCTGCGCGCCTGCGCAGCGCGTTCACGTGACGCCCCGAGGACCTACCCCCTCCTCCCGCCTCCTGTGAGTGAGTGCGGCCTCCGCTAGCTGCGGCACCAGGTCAGCTGTGAGGCGTGGGCCGTGGGGACCCGCGGGCTGCCCGCGGCAGGCTATGGGCTGCGGGCTGGCGGGCACGGGGTCCAGGACGAGTGAGTGGCATGGGAACGCGAGGGTAGGCTCGGGCCAGAGGTTCAGGACAGCGGCCTGACGCGAGCCGGTGGCCTGATGTGGCGGGGGCGCGTCAAGGGAGACCCCGGTGCGCGGCCGGGCTAGACATTGGCGCTTTGCGGCGGGCTGGGGCCTGGATTTTCAGCGCAGCTGCAGGCCGAAGGGCCACTTCGCCCCTTGACCGGCCTTGTCGCTCGGGGCGGGCCGAATGTGGCATTACCTGGCCGTGACCCTTGGCGCTGTGCGGGCGGGACTTGCAACAGGCTGGCGGGTCTGGGTGTGGATACCGCTAGCTAGCGTGACTTCGGCCTGCCGCGCCTCGGTTTCCTCCGCCACGCATCCTGAGCCGGGGTCGAGGTTTTGGGGACTCCAGCAGTGGGCGCCCAGCTTCGCCAGCTCGGCTGCTCGCCTGATTTCCTGAGAGCAGGCAGAGATCGCACTGTAAATACCAAGTCTCCCGGTTCCGAGGCGTGCGCTGTCAGGTCCCACTATTATAGTTGTTAGGAAAGCGGAACAGAATGGGTCTGGACCCGCTCAGGAGAGACGCTGCTACCTTTGGCCCCCATTTCCTTGCCGAGCCCCTCGCTCCGGCATCCATAGGGCTGGGCCTGGAGCATCGAGATGCTTCGAGTCTGCGCTCTAGGAAACTTAATCCAGAGCCCATGAGCTCAGCATCCTGTGAAAGATTTCTTATAAATTGGGGTCCCCTCCGTCCTTGGCTCTTCCAAAACTGCCCTTTGCCTTCGTTGCAGATCCTCATACTGTCAAGGATTGGGGTTCATTGGTGGTTATTTTGGGGTCCCACAGAAGAGTGAGAATGATTATTCAGTAAATGATGTTGAGCTAAAATGTTGACTGTCATATATTCATAAAAATTAATTTTACATTTTCACTTTGTATCTGTTTGGGACATAAAGCTTCCTTTCTGTGCCCTCTCACCCCACAGAGGAGGGACGTTGCATGTGAAGGCTAGACCTGAGGATCTTATGGGACTGGGATGGGCAGACGACTAAGGAAGTGTTTCAGGATAGTGTAACCTTTTTGGCAAATGAAAAGTGAGTGAGGAGTCCAGTGACTGAACTCTTAAGAGCATTTTTTTTTAACCGAAAAACGGAGATTAGAAAGGAATAATGAAGGATGTGCTACATATTCTAATTATTTAAAAGAATATTTTCAGTTACATTAATACAGAGACTATAATGTTTCTTTTCCTTTTTGCAGTACCAGGGCTCAAACTCACAACCTCGTGCCTGCCAAGCAGGTGCTTAAGCCACTGAGCCAAACTCCCAGACCTGTTTTTTTTTGAGACAGGGTCACACTGTGTAGTTCCGGCTGGCCTTGCTCACGTTGTAGCCCAAGCTAGTCTCAAACCCACAACGTTCCTCCTACCTCAGCCTCCTGAGTGCTCTATAATGGTATTTTTAGCGAAAATGTAAAATATTCTTGGTGAACTAAACAGTGGCCTAAATCAAATTCTTTTTGGTGGGTGGAAGAATAAATTGGTATAACCCTTGCGAAGGACAATTGGGCAGTGTCCATTAAAATCACAAGTATAGATCCTGATATGGTGGTGCATACCTGTAATCTCAGCACTTGAGAGGTTAAGGTAGGAGGATCTGTTTGTTTCTAATTTTTTGTTTTGTTTTTTTGAGACAGGGTCTCGCTATGTAGTTCAGACTAGCTTTGAACTCACTGTGTCGGCCAGGCTGGCCTCGAACTCATAGCAATCCTCCCGCCTCAGCCTCCCAGTGCTGGGATTACAGGGGTGTGCCACTATGCCTAGTAGGTGGATCATGAATCTGAGGCCAGTCTGGGCTACATAGTGAGACCTTGTCTCAAACAAAGCAAAACAAATGCGCATTAAAAACAATGACCCAGGGGCTGGGATATAGTTCAGCCACACAGCGCCCTACCTAGCAAGTATAAGGTCCTGAGTTCGATTCCTGGTACCAGAAAAAGAAATGACCCAGAAATTCATCTAGGACATTTTCCTCAGATATGTGCTGCATGTATGGCACATCTAAATGATTTTCAGTGCCTAACTGCAGTAGCGAACAATGGGAGGAAACCCAGATGTCTCGTTAAAATTGGTTAAGTAAACCATGTTTATCCATACAATGGACTATGGGAGGGATATGATATGAAGATATCAGAGCTCATAGAAGAGGGGGAGGAAGGTTGTAGATTTACATATTCACTTGAGACTCTATAGAGCCTTCTGGAAGGGTATCGTAGAAAGTAAATAATTTCTTTGGGAAGGGATCTAGTTGGGTAATAGATGGAATAGAAATTTAAGTTTTATAAAACATCTTCCTTTTGAATTTGAATCATGTGAATGTATGGGTATTCAAAAATACATTTAAGAATTGTAAACCTCTCAAACTTACCAGGAAGTTCATGGAATAACATTCTTATCACATCTTATTTTTTTGTGTATGTGAGATGGTGGAGACCAACCATAGGACTTCATGCATGCTAGTTGAATGTTCTATCACTGAGCTATACCCCCAACCCACTTTTTTTTTCCTTTAAATATTTCTTTCTTTCTCCCTAGAGAGGATGATAACATTGAATTTGGCATTTCTCATTCCTATAAATGTGTTTAGATTGTCTTATGCCATATCTATAAGCAAGATTGGATAATATTATTTTGTATGTCTTCAGACTCTTTAAATTGAAGGTATTTACAAAAGTTATACTATACCCATTCTGCAGTTTGTTTTCTTTTCATGACATTGAGATTTTAAAACTGATGGCTGCACCCTAGGTTCTAATTTGCTCATTTTAACTGTTGTGTGTGGTTCTTTTGAAGCACTGTGCCCCCACACTCATTCCAAAGATGAACATTTTGGCAGTGGTCATTGCTTGCTTCATAAATTCAGTGATGAGTATTGTTGACTTTGGGCTGTGATTCTTCATAGCAGGGAATTGGTTCTTTTGTCTTTGCATGCCCCTCAGCCCTTAACTGAGTTCCTTTAATTATGCTTGATAAATAGCTTTGCCTGCCCAAGGAAGCAGTCTTCCTGTACTCATTCTTGTGGTTGGTGTTTAGGGGTAGCTGTCACTCATTCCTTCCCAAGAGAGTAGATAGGCTGCTGTGATCACAGCCATGGGGATCCTTCACTTGGGGTCTTGATGTCTTTTGGAGCAATCAATCCTTATAGTCACCTGCACAGGAGGCCCTCTTGACTCCATGGTGGTATCTGTAACATATGCAAGCAGCTGAGACCACCAGGCTTGTGTAAAGGCAACATGACATGAGTTTTATTGTGCCTGGGTTCAGGCAGAGAGGGTGATAAGACCCTTTACCCCAAACAAAGAAAAGTGTGTCTCTCTTATAGGGCTGGAGACAAAGAAAAGTGTGTCTGTTTTATAGGGATGGAGAGAAAATGGGACATTAGGTTGGAAGATCCCAATGAACATCTGTGGTTAAAGTATTCTGGCAATCTTGCATCTCAGTGGGCAGAGTTCTTTTAATGTCCCATTGTAAATTTTTCGATGTTTCCAGGTATCCCCAGAACCTGCAAAGTTCCTTGTCCTATCTCCTTTCCTGTGTGAACTTGGGTGCTGTGCTGAGTTCCCTGCAGAACATAGTGCTTCTGCTGCAGGCAGGTTGGGGGCTGGGAGAGTCAGGTCCAGATGGAGACTTAGCAATGAAGAAGCTGAGGTTTAGCAAGAAGACCTGGTGTCCAGAGTTAGCAGTAGTTAGCAGTAATACAGGCATCCTCAAGAAGGCTAAATCTGTTGGGTCCATAAGTCAGGTTCCATTGATTGGGCATGTTTGCCATGTTCATAATAAGGTGATATGGGTAAAAGTGATCAAGTTAGACCATGACCAGTACAGGGTTATGAGAGACAGATGGCCTAGGTAGGAGACTGAGGGTGTTCAGAGGATGACAGTTCCCTGTATGGTCTAAGGACCAGTGACAGTGCAGGGGAAAAGAGTCCCGGAGAGTTTTGGGCCAGATCACAGAGAAACCCCAAGTGGGAGGAAAGTAGGGGGCCCAGCACTCAAGAAATCAGCACACTCAGGGCATTTTAAGACCTTCATGTGGCCTGGACAGAGGAGCCTAGTCAGAATAAGCAAGAGGTAAGGAAGCTGGTTGAGGTATTATTCCTGTGACCAGACCCAAGAGTGGTGGTTATGGAGGAGTAAGGGGGTGGCTAAATCAGGGGAGAGGTGCAGGAATCAGAACCAGAGGGTCTGATAAGGAAGAGACTGTTGAGACCAGGGAGTTTCTGATGTAGAAATGGTCAGCTGTACTGGTGACAAAAATATACCTGTTGGTAAGGCTTCTGGCTGAATTAGGTTTTGAAGTGGAGGTGCCATTGGGAATCCAGGCCTGGAGCAAGATGTGCCTTAGGAAAGAAAGGAGTCAGAGAAGGGAGAATTGCCATAGGTTAGAGTTTCTAGGCAAGAGAGAATCCTGAGCCAGAGGTGGTCAATTGGGGATAATCCTTAGCTATAACCATCTCTGGGGTGTTGGTGAGAAAGATGAGCCTGTCCAGGGTGGGAGGAAGGAGTGAGTAGGTGGGCCAAGGTCCCAAGTGTAGAAGGCAGACTGAAGAAAGTTGAGTGCATTTGATGGGAGACAGAGGGTCCAGAGCTCACAGTGCCAAGAGGAGGAAGAGGTAGGTGGTAGGAGGTGTGCAGTTGAGCCCCAGTAGTAAGGAGAGAGACCTCGTCTTTTTGGCTAGCTTTACATTAAGATCGTTGTTCATTTTGCTTTTATAAAGACATAGCAAGGAATTGGAGAAGAGATACATTTTAGGGAGGGGAAAATGGGGTGATGCAAGGTGGAGAAGGCAGATATTCATGGCCTTGTGACTGTTTCGTGGCTGAAAGAATGTGCAGCTTGGCCACATCTCCCTGTGCAGACTGGCAACTTCTTATCTCAGAGCACTTGGCTTTCTGAGGTCATTTTTGGTTCATTCAGAGTCTGTGTGTGGCAAATGTGTGTTTGCAGTAGTTTTGTTTTCCTGGTTGGGTTTCTGAGACTCTCATTTCATCAGTTTGTAGTTTTCGAGCATACCAACTCAATTATTAGAAAGTGTGAACTTAAAATGTGATGTGATGATCTTGAATCCACCAGCCCTGGTGCGTTCAAGTTACTGTGCTTGACTTTCAAACTTTTTTTTTAAACTCCTGATAAGAGAAGCTGAGTCCCAGAAACACTACCCTGGCTCCCACCTCACAGTGAAGGGGTTCTAAAAACCTACCACCACTCAGGCCTTACTCCATTTCTTCACCTCTCCTCCCTTTTTCCCTCTCTTCTCCTCTCCTCCCCTCCATTTTCCCCTCTCCTTTCCTTTCTCTCCTTTCTCCTCCTCCTCCTCTTCCTCCTCTTCTTCCTCTTCCTCCTCCCCCTCCTCCTCCTCTTCCTTCTTCTTTTTTCAGGACTGGGGATCAAACTTGGGTCTTTGTGCATGCTAGACAAGCATTCTACCACTGAGCTGTACTGCCAGCCTCTGGGTGGGTACTTTTGACTTTGTTTTTACAGTTGAGAAACTCAAGGCTCATGTTGGTGTTATCGTGAACCCTTGGTTGGTGGGTCTCCAGCCCAGATAAGTCTGTCTCCACAAAACCTTGTTTTACTGCAATGATAAAGGAGACAAAATGAGACGAAGATTCTTGTGGATGAAGGGACACAGGTCATCAGGAGGAAGGCCAAGTTGCAGCAGAAGTGAAAGGGGGCAGGGAAGTAGAGGGCTTGGAGTCAGAGGGGAGGCACAGGTGAGCTGGAGAGAGGCACAGGAGTAGAGTGAGCAGCAGGTGCCACAGAGCACACAACAGACCAGTCTGTGTATGATAGAGGGTTCATTCATTCTCCTTTCTGTCTTGCCAGCAGATAGGTCACAGTGGTGAGGGCTGGTGTGGCATTCAGGATGGCGGAGGAGCAAGAGTTTACTCAGCTTTGTAAGTTGCCCACACAGCCCTCCCACCCACACTGCGTCAACAACACCTACCGCAGTACAAAGCACTCCCAGGCCCTGCTCCGGGGGCTACTGGCTCTCCGAGACAGTGGGATCCTCTTTGACGTTGTCCTGGTAGTGGAGGGGAGACACATTGAGGCCCATCGAATCCTCCTGGCTGCGTCCTGTGATTACTTCAGGTAGGCTGCTTAACTTGTTTTTTGGGGGTTTTTTTCAAGGACAGTAGCACAGGTGATCTCAGCTCTACTAGGCATGTGTGCTGGCACTAAAGGTGCCAGATCTCAAACTGACCTTGGAGCCTCTCGTTCCCTATTGTGGAGACTCTTGCGACAACTGTGAGACTAGAGGAGTTTTAGAGTGTGTTTTTCTTTCAGCTGTCCCATGACTTAGGCATCTTTTTTCAAAAGATAATTATGGCTGGGCCTGTCATGGTGGTATGTATCTGTAATCCCATCACTCAAGAGACTGAGGCAGAAGGATTACCACAAGTTGGAGGCCAGCTGGAACTCCATAACAAGACCCTATACAAACACCCCCCCCCCGAAAAAAGATAATTATGAGCCGGGCATGGTGGTGTACTCCTGTAGTCCAAGCTCTTGGGAGGCTGAGGCAGGAGAATCATTTGCAAGTTCGAGACCAGCCTGGGTTACAAAGTGATCCCAAGGCCAGCCTGAACTGCATAGCAAGACTCTGACTCAAAAACAACAACAACAACAAAAACAAAATCACTTGGTTTTATTTGTGATGTCATATTTTATAAAATCAGTCAGACTACAATTACAGTATCTTGGTATAAAACAGATCTGTATTTTACTCTGCTCTGGGTTCCATTCCCATTCAGTTTCATTTTGAAACATTTGAAATTTATATAAAAGTCAAAAGAACAATATGATGAACACTTGAATACATACCAATTGTTAACACTCTATTACATTGCTCTCTCTCTTAAACACAGACCCGTTATTAAGATGTTATGACACTTAAAGGTGGGTATGGTGGCACATGCCTGAAATCACTGCACTTAGGAGGCTGAGGCAGGAAAACCAAGAGCTTGAAGCCAGACTGACCCACGTAAAGAATCCACCCAGCTGGCTTTTTTGGGTGAACTCCATCTGAAAACAAAACAAAAAAAACACATGATAACATTTTAAGGACCCCCCCCCATTATTGTAATACCAGCTAGGAGGTCCATGTAAGCCTGGTCATTCCTCCGGCACCCTGCAGGTGCTAAAGTCCAAGGCCAAGTGGTTATTACTGTATACACCTTGTCCGCACAGCTACATGATATTTGGAATCACTCCTTTTCTGGCTCACAATTTTCATCTTCAGGTATCAGCCTCTGACCTTCCCAGTGGGCTCTGTGGCCTCTCCAGCATTTCTCATGGCTTCCTGCATGGCCTCACATTAGCACTGGAAAGAACTCTTGGTTTATTTCTCTGGCATACTAGGTTGGAATCTCTTATTCTAGTGTCTAGCATGTTGGGATTCTCAAGAGAGACAGAACTAACAGTCTATAGATATGTGAGAGGAGATTAGAATTGGTTAACATGATTCCAGAGGTCCAGAGTTCCATGACAAGCCATCTGTAAGCTGGAGTTCTTGGAATGCCAATAGTGTAGCTCAGTTTTTATTTGCTTTATTTCTTTTTTGGTACTGGGGATTGAACCCAAAACCTTGTGTTTTCTAGGTAGGTAGTTCATCACTGAGCTACATCCCTAGCTTGACTCCAAGTCTGAAAACCTCAGAACCAAGAAGACTTATGATTTAATTCTCATTCTGAGGCTGAAGGCCTGAGAATCTCAGGGAAGCTGTTGATATAAGTCTTAAGAGTCCAAAGGCTTTAGAGCCTGAGTTCTGATATCCAAAAGCAGGAGACAATATACCAGAGACAGAGGATGGGAGGGAGATAGATAAAGAGACAGGGAGGGAAGAGAAGAGAAAAAGGGAGAGGAAGAAGGAAGAGAAGAGAAATCTCTTCCTGTCTGTGCTATTTTTCTTCTCTGTGGGCCTCAAGTGCCTACCCACACACAACGGATTTTCCCCCTTCAGTCCACCAACTCACAAGCCAGCATCCTCTGGAAATACCCAGAAAAAATGTTTCCCCAGTTATCTAGGTTTTTTGTACTCCAGTCAAGTTGACACCTAAAATTAGCTGTCACAGGTGGTTGTCACATGGATACTCAGTAACCTTGACTTAAATCAGTTTCTGTGCTCTATTTCCCCTGTTGTCTGCATGGTGTGTACTCTGAAGAGGATGGCTCCACTACCCTCATTTCCCAGAGTGTGAACCTCAGAAGGAGGGAGGGCCCCCAGCCAGTATGGCAAGACTCATACCCCAGGCATTTCATGCCAGTCCTGCTTGTTTTGTCTTCCAGGCTCAGTAGTAGTTCCCATCATTTTTTCATTTTAGGAATTAGTAAGTAGAATACTTCTTTGTGTTTTGTTTGTTTGTTTTTTGTTTTGGGGTTTTTTTTGGGGGGGGTACTGAGGATTGAACTCACAAACTCATGCCTGCCAGGCAGGTGCTTAGGCCACTGAGCTAAATCCCCAGCCCTATTTTTTGAGACAGGGTCTCACTATGCAGTTCAGGCTGGCCTTGAATTCACTTTGTAGCCCAGACTGGTCTTGAACTCACAACAATCCTCCTGCCTCAGCCTCCTGAGTGCTGGGATTACAAGCGTGTGTCACCACCCCCATCTCTACTACTTTGTGTTTTAAGTGCCTCATGGTGAATGTGATCCATTGGTGACATGGCATAAATTTGTCCAGAAGCAGCAGCTTCCCTTTAGTTCATTAGGAGATTTAGCTGTGATCTTTAATAAATTTAACATCGTGGCCAAATGTATAATCCCAACACTCTGGCAGGCTGTCAGTATTATTGCAAATTTGAGCTCAATCTAGACCATTTAAGACTTAGTGAAAGCCGGGCGTGGTGGCGCACACTTGTAATCACAGCACTTGGGAGGCTGAGGTAAGAGAATTGTTGCAAGTTCAGGAGTAGCCTGGGCTACAAAGTAACCTCAAGACCAGCCTGAACTGCATAAGGAGACCCTGTCTCAAAAGATGACCAAAAACAAAACAAAACAAAACAAAAAAACAAACAAAAAAAAAAACAATAACAAAGAATAAATAATAACATACAGGATAGTGGGCAGGGTGGAGAATCAGAGCGCCACCTGCAGAGAAGAGTTGGGAGATGCAGCACAGGGGCCTATCCAGCAGAAGGACCAACCCATTTAGGGTCTGTGCAAGACTGGCTGGCAAAGGAGCCGGGCACTCGGGAGGCTGAGGTAGGAGGAGTGTTGTGAGTTCGAGGCCCGCTTGGGCTACAACGCGAGCGCAAGGCCGGCCTGAGCTACATAGTGCAACCCTGCCTCAGAAAACCAGGGCTGGGAGTTTGGCTCAGCGGCTTACGCACCTGTCAGGCATGGCGTGAGGTTGTGAGTTCAATCCCCCGTACTGCAAAAAAAAAAAAAAAGACTGACTGGCTAGGGGGCTAAGGAACCAGGGAACCTCCTGGGCTCACCCTCACAGCCCTTTATGCCCAAATTCTTCCCACTTAGGCTATCCCTATCACATCGCTTCATAAAAAGTACAGTGTGAATGCTGCTTTTCCCTAATTGAGCAAAAGCCTTCTGAGGATTTTCACATCTTCTGCAAGTGATTCCTGGCCCTTACCATGGCCCATCTTAGGTGGGCCTCTCTTGGGAGGTTTCTCCTTTCCAGCATGGTGTGGCTGACCATGTGAAGGGAGAGGGAGAGTGACATTGTTGGAGAGATCAGTCCCAGCAGATGTAGATGTGAACGAAATAGATTATTCTCAAGATGCTTCATGTTTATTACTCGAGTTGCCTGATGCAGGTTAAAATAACAAAGAACTGCTGGGCATGGTGGTGCATGCCTGTAATCCCAGCTGCTGGAGAGGCTGAGACAAGAGAATTAAAAGTTGGAAGCCAGCCTGAGAGACTTAGACCCTTGACTTGAAATAAAATGAAATGAAGGAGCTGGGGGTATAGCTCGGTGGTAGAGACTTGCATAGCATGTGTGAGGCCCTGGGTTTGATTCCTTTTTAAAAAAATTGTAAAGGACAGTTTTTTCCCCTTTGGGAACACTTTGAAGGACTTAAAAGGATTGTAATATCTGGTGTGGGCAGAGGTAGAGAAAGGGACATTTAAGAGTGAGTTGGCACCCAGTCTGGGGTTGCTGCAGTTGCACTTCAGGTGTCTGTCCTATGGGATGATGTTACCAGTGTGGAGATGTGGTGCAGGGGAGGATCAAAGGTGGCCTTCCCATTCTGTGGTTTCCAGTACCGTTTTTGTAGGAGGAGTGGCATTTCTACTAATAGGAAGGGCAGAAGCTCAGGACCTGGCAAAAGATGATCCCACCAGGAAGATCTGGAAGCACACATGCTGAACTGTGGGGCTCAAAAGGAGAAGGCCAACTTTGTTCCTTTTACTGGATTGTTCGAATTATTTCATGAAGAACTAGAATCACTTTCATACTGTAGGGTTTTTGTGCATGAGACTTCTTATAGCTGGCAGGCTGCCATAGTGTGTGGTGAGCCAAGATGGAGAATTGCCCAAGACCTTGGATTCTCATGGCCACCCGGCTCTCCAAGTGCCTCACTGTTGGCCTAATGTCCTCCTCAGCTGCGTGCACTATGGTCCCAACCTGCTCCTACCTCTCTTTTCTCTGTGATCTGGCTCTTCTGCCCTTCCCATGTGAAATTTTGTCTTTCTATGGGGCCTGTTCAAAGTGCCACCTCCCCTGAGAGACCTTCTCAAACTGTTGCTCACCTTTTCTCAGCCAGAGAGATCTCAAATCTCTTCCACACAGCATGCTTCAGGCCCCGGAGGGCAGAGGGTTATATTGTCTCTGCCCCAGAGCAGCAACGTAATTTACACTGCATTGTAGATCTTTTATGTTTCTTTCTTTTTTTGACGTTTGTTAATAACTTTCCACTGCCCATCTCTTTCGGATCCCTTGACCTTACTGTCATCTGCTTCACCTTGTTCATATCTGAGCTCGTTCTTCCTCATGTCTCAAACCCCTGTTTGGATTTGAAGGACTCTAGGGCTCTGCCCTATATGCAGCCTCCCTGGATCATCGCATCCTACCTTTGTTTTCATACCATCTGTGAATTGTGAAGGATGGTTTTGCTCAAGTTGGTGCCTGTGATTTTGACAATTTAGCTAAAATTGATTACCTAGAAATTATAAATTGGCAGGACCCCCAGAAGAGAAACAAATTTTTATTCCCTACAAAACCACAAAGCACAGAGGTTTCCCTGTATAGTTGTGCTTTTTAGGAACTGACACTAAAGCTGTTTAAATTTTCCAGACCAATTAAACAATATTCCTCAAGGCACTTTCAGCCAGGTGGGCATTGTTGTCAGAAAGAAAGATTAGTTCTACCATAGGGATCTTACACAATTCATATTGTTAATTACTTAACCATGACCTAGGATGTGTCTGTATACGTAATTTGCATAGCACATCTACAGACACAGAATGAGTATGATAACACTGAGCATCCAGTTCCACAGTTAAAAACTTTTTGAGCTGGGCATGGTGTCACATGCCTGTAATCCCAGCAGTCTCAGCCTTTGGGAAGCTGAGGCAGAAGAATCAAGATAATTCAAGGCCAGCCTGAACTACGTACCAAAACTCAGTCTCAAAACAAAAACAAAAACAAAAACAAAACAAAAGAAAAACTTTGAGCTGAGTGTACCCCTGTAATCCCAGCTACTTTAGAGGCTGAGGCAAGAGGATTGCAAGTTCCAGGCCAGTTTGGGCAACTGAGTGAGACGCTGTCTCAAAATAAAATTTTTAAAAAAGCTGGGGGGCTGGGGATTTAGCTCAGCTGTGCAAGTGCTTGCCTGGCAAGTGTGAGGTTGTGAGTTTGATCTCCAGTACCAGAAAAGAAAAACAACAAACAAACAAACAAAACAAACCTGGAGTTTTAGCTCAGCTTTCTATGTGTTCATTTTCCATTACCACAAAACAAAACAAAATACAACCTTTTAAATAGTTGAAAATCTGTAATCCCAGCACTAGGGAGGCTGAGTTAGGAGGATCATTGCAAGTTTGAGACCAGCCTAGGCTGCAAAGTGAGCTCAAGACCAGCCTGAACTGCATAGTGAGACCCTGTCTCAAAGAGACAATAAATAAGTAAATAAATAAAATAAATAGTTGAAAATATATATACCTAGGTAATCACCAGGTTACCTTGCCTTCTTTCCTTTTTCCTTCATGCCATGGTAACCAGTTTTTGTGTTGCTTTACTCAACACACACACCATACTGAGAATGGTACCCTGGACCTTACCAAGGCAAGTGCCCTACCACAAAGCTGCATCATAAGCCCTTGATCATCCTATTCAAAACTGTGATTTAAACACATACGCATCATGTAAAATTTGCTCTTTTCACCATTTTTAACTGTACAGTTCAGCAATATTAAGTACATTCACATTGTCATGAAAAATTCAGATTTCATACTACAGATCTAAAACTTTGTAAGTTTTAACTCCAACTCTTCTTTATCCTCTTCCCCAGCCCCTGGTAACCACTATTCTACTTTCTTTTTCTAAAAATCTGACTGTTCCAGGTACCTCATGAATGGAATCATATTTTGTCCTTTTGTACCTGGCTTATTTCACTTAGCATAATGTTCTTAAGATTCATTCACTTAGTAGCACATGATAGAGTTTCATTTTTCTTTTTTTAAGACTCTTTCACTCTATAGTCATTTCATGATGTCACCTGATATTGAACCCATATTAAAATTTTCCTAATTATCTCAAAATATATATCCTTCCCCCTCCATTTGGGGCCCAGGCTGACCTTGAACTTGTGATCCTCCTCCCTTAGCCTCTTACATGCTGGGATTACAGGTATGCACCACTAGGCCCAGGTTAAATTTTTATTTGGACATTTTTTTTCGAGGGGGAAATGAGGATCATAAAGAATTAAATATCCATTCTTGATTAAAAAAGGAGGGCAAGCCAGGCATGGTGGCGCACGCCTTTAATCCCAGCACTCGGGAGGCTGAGGTAGGCAGAGCGTTGTGAGTTCGAGACCGGCTTGGGCTATAACGGGAGTACAAGGCCAACCTTAGCTACATAGTGTGACCCTGCCTCAAAAAACTGGGGCTGGGGGTTTGGCTCAGCAGCTTAAGCACCTGCCTGGTAGGCGTGAGGTTGTGAGTTCGATCCCCGGTGCCAAAAAAAAAAAAAAAAAAAAAAAGGAGGGCATACATATGTTATTTTTCTTTTTATTTCCTACCTAATTTTTATTTTAAAATGTTGGTCCTACATTACGGTTGAAAGATAAGGTAAATGAATATCTGTGCCACTGGCCTAGATCAACATCTTATAATTCATTTCAGAGCAGTTGCAGGCAATGTGACACTTCATCCCTTCGTTAGTGTGGCTCTACTAAGGACACTGTCTAACATATTCCATGTGTGTGAAGCACTGGAGATTGAACCTAGGGCACAACTGAACTACATCCACAGCATTTTTATTTATTTTATTTTATTTTGGTACTGGGGATCGAACTCATGACCTCACACTTGCCAGGCAGGCACTTAAGCCACTAAGCTAAATTCTCGACCCTATTTTTTAAAAAAATTATTTTTCATTTGTTTTGGTTTTTTGAGGCAGGGTCTTACTATGTAGTTCAGGCTGGCCTTGAACTCATGGTAATCCTCCTGGCTTATCCTCTTGAGTGCTAGGATTACAAGTGTGCACCACAACTTCCAGCTCTTATTTCTTATTTTTAGACCAGGTCTTGCTAAGTTGTCTAAGATGCCCTTAAGATTAATGATCTTAGCCGGGCGTGGTGGCGCACGCCTTTAATCCCAGCACTTGGGAGGCTGAGGTAGGAGGAGCGTTGTGAGTTCGAGGCCGGCCTGGGCTACAACGCGAGCGCAAGGCCGACCTGAGCTACACAGTGCGACCCTGCCTCAAAAAACCAGGGCTGGGAGTTTGGCTCAGTGGCTTAAGCGCCTGTCTGGCAGGTGCGAGGTTGTGAGTTCAATCCCCAGTACGGCAAAAAAAAAAAAAAAAAA
>RJWM01014180.1:0-21929 GCA_004363535.1 Dasyprocta punctata | reverse complement strand
TGTTTGGGGTCCATTCAAGGCCCATACAGTAGATACTTTCTTAAGATGTTAATATCCGCATCAGTCCAAGTGCCCATGCCCTGTTCAGGTGGTCAGTGTTCACAGTGTCCCTATCCCTCCTGCTGCAGCATGGATCCTGAAGTTGCTGGACAGAAGAATCAGATAAGGGAAATATAAACAATAATGCAGTTCTGGAAGGTTCGAACTGCTACAAAGTGCATAGGAGAGTGCTTCAAGGGACTAGTGACTTGTTTGGTAAAATGTGTAGGAATAAATTTACAGACAGAGTCTGTAGGAAGATGACTTATGAGACCTCCAAGACACCCCAAGGATAAATGGACACATACAGAGGTCTACTGTGTCTATTGCAAAGATGCAAACTTTTTCTACATTAATCTAGATGTTTAATGTGTTCCTAAAAAGAGTTTATTGGGGGGAAGTAAATGACCTGATTGCAGTGTTCAGATGAAAAAGTAAGCTGTGGTGCCAGGCACTGTGACCCACAGCTGTGATCCCAGAGACTGAGTTGGGGGGGACACATCCAAGTTCAAGGCAAGCCTGAGCAACTTAGTGAGACCCTGTCTCAAAATTTTAAGGAGGGCTAGGGAACCAGGGCATGGTAGCACATGCTTATAACCCCAACACTCTGGGAGGCTAAGGCAGGAGGATCACAAGTTCAGGCCCAACCTGGGCAACTTAGTAACTTAGCAAGACCCTGTCTCAAAATACAAATTGTAAAAAAAAATTCTTTTTAAAGAACTGGGCTTGCTTGGCATGTAGCTCAGTGGTAGAGCACATGGTAGTATAACCCTGGGTTTGCGTCTCCATACCACACACACACACGTATACAAGCAGTGGTCAGGAAATTGTTGGAAATGAAGTACTCCTATATTGGACATATTATGACACTATAGTATTTTAAACTGCATATTGTTGGGGAAGATGTGAAAAGATTATAGAAAAAAGCTAGGAGATTCATAAACATTACAAACATCAGGAACCCTGTAGGTGATTCTTTAAAGTTGGCATCATAAATTGGGAAAGAAGCAGAGATAAATCAGTTGCTATCTGAAAAATATAAAGTTAGGTTTTTGTTTCCTACCTTATGCCAAAAACAAAAACTAGAGGAAAACATGAGTAAATATTTGCTAATCTCAAAAAGAGGATTTTCTAATTTTGACACAAAATTCAGAGTCAAGAAAAGAAAAGCTGGGCATGGTGCCACCTGTAATCCCAGCACTTGGGAGGCTTAGGCAGGATTGCCATGAGTTCGAGGCCAGCACGAACTGTATAAAGAGATCCTATCTCAAGCCAGGCATGGTGGCACACACCTTTAATCCCAGCACTTGGGAGGCTGAGGTAGGAGGAACGTTGTGAGTTCGAGACCGGCTTGGGTTACAGTGTGAGCAAGGCCGGCCTGAACTGCATAATGCAGCCCTGCCTCAAAAAAAGTAGGACCAGGAGTTTGGCTCAGTGGCTTAAGCGCCTGCCTGGCAGGTGTGAGGTTGTGAGTTTGATCCCCGGTACCAAAAAAAAAAAAAAAAAAGAAAAGAAAAAAAAGAAAAAGAGAGAGAGAAAGAGACCCTATCTTAAGAAACCAAAAAAGAGAAACAAATGATAAATCTGACTATGTTAAAAAACAATGACAAATTTCATGGCAGAAATCATCATAAAAGTCAATAGATGGAAAAAATTTCAACTTATCAAAAAAAAGGCACATTTCTTCAATGGGCAAAAAAGTCTAATAGAAAACTGACAAAGATTCTGAATTGTTGGGGCCAGGGATTTAGCTCAGCGGCATAAGCGCCTACCTGGTAAGCGAGAGGTTGTGAGTTCAATCTCCAATACCAAAAAAAAAAAAAAAAAAAAAGATCTGGAGTGTGGAAAAGACAGTAGTAGAAGATGTGGTGGTGCATGCCTATGATCCTGCCGCGAAACAGACTGAGGCAGGAGCTCTAGGCCAGCCTGGACTACATAGTCAGTGTCAGTTCAAGACCAGCCTAAACTACATAATGAGACCCTGTCTCAAACAAAACAAAACAAAACAAAACAAACAAACAAAAAGCATTATGTATGACTCTTACACATGTGATCTTGTGATGGGATTTTCTTTTTGTTTTTTGAGACAAGTATGTAGTTCAGGCTGGTCTTGAATTGATACTGTGTATCCCAGGCTGGCCTTAACTTATGGCATTGTTTCTGCCTCAGTCTCCTGAGTAGTCAGATTACAGGTGTGCACCACCACATGTGACCGTATCTTGTTTGTGGTGACAGAGTTAGAACTGGTTCTTTCTGGTTTATGATGTGGGATGGGAGGCAGGCACCTGGCCCTGCTGTGGAGACTTATGTAAGAAGGCAGGCAGTACTGTCAAAGTGTGAATGTATGTCCCAGCAGGTGTATTTATGGGAATTAATCCTGACAGTCACAGACGCAGTGTGTCACAGGAGTGAGGCTGTCCATTATATGAATAACAGGAAGATGAAAAGTAATCTGAATGCCTGGATATGGTGGTGCATGCCTATAACGCCAGCACTGGGGCGGCTGAGGCGAGATGATTGCTGGGAGACTGAGGTCAGCCTGGGCTGCATACGACCCTGCCTCAAAAAATCAGGGCTGGGAGTTTGGCTCAGTGCCTTAAGCACCTGCCCTGGCAGACGCGAGGTTGTGAGTTCAATCCCCGGTGCCGGAAAAAAAAAAAAAAAAAAAAAAAAAAAAAGCTAACTAGAACTACATAGTGAGACACTGTTTCAAAAAATAATAATAATAACCTGAATGGACCCTGGTAAGTTAAATAAGTGATGACAGCCTTTACAAAGAGTGAAGCAGCTCTGTGTACTGGGGTAAGAATCATTTTCCAAGATGTATTGTGAAGTAAAAACAAAATAAGACACAGAATATGACCTTTCGAGGAGATATGGGTATCTGTGGGAGGGTAACCAGCTGAAGGTTGGGAGCCAAGGTATGAGGGAACTTTCATCATTATTTTTCATTGATTTTAAATATTATACCATATGCCGGATGTGATGGTACATACCTGTAATCCCAAAACTTGGGAGGCTCAGGCAGGAGGAATGCTGCAAATTCAAGATCAGCCTGGATTACATGGCAAGACCCTGTCTCACAAAAAACAGCAACAAAAAAATCTTGTACCATGTACGTTACCTAGTTGAAATACAAAGTGTAAAAGTAGTTTCTCTACCATCTCTAAGTTGCTGACTGAGGATAGGGGTATAGCTCAGTGGTAAAGCACTTGCTTAGGATGCATGAGACCCTGGGTTCAACCCCTAGTAACATAAAGTAATTAATATTTAATTAATAAAATATCTTCAGACCTGACCACAGACTCTCATCTCCCAAAACCTAATCAGTGTCTCCACTTGAATGTTGTATCAGCCAGTGTTTTACTAAAGAAACAAGTATTACACAAGATACACAAATGCGTAAGAATTTACAAGGTTGCCTTACAGTGAGTGGCCACCCACAGATTTGAATGAGGAAGAGTGCAGAGGGTCTGTCTGAACACTGGAGAAGGAAGGATTCAGGCCAAGGTCTGGAGTTCACTGCAGTGTCCTGTGCAAGTCAGTACCAGGAGGCTAGTGGGTCTGTGATGGAAGGCCGAAGGATCTGCACTAGAAGCTGAAGAGTCTGCACAGGAAGCCAGGAGATGACGTCCAAGGTGAAGGTAAAGACTGGAGCTCTTCTGGAAGGAGAAGCAGATCCATCCTTCCACATTTCTCCTTTATACCACCCAGGCAATGAGCCATTCTAGGGTGCTGAGCCAATTCAGTTAAACTTCTCAAGTTGATACACTCAATCACCCATCACAGATGTCTCTTGTGCATCTCACACTGGCCGTATCACAGGGGACTAAACTGCCCTCTCTAAACCAATTCTTCCTAAATTTTACCCCATCCATAGAAGGTCCCCATCTGCCCATATGCTTCACTCTGCAGGGGGCCACAAGTCCTCCAGGGTCCTTCTGGAATCAGTCTGTCAGCAGGTTCTTTTCTGCTGTGCGTCATCAACTCAGCTGCAGCTTTTCAGCTCCTTCACCTTCAGAGGGCCAGTCACCCCCAGGAGCTTCCTGCCTAGCTGGTTTCCCCACCCCCAGCTTTAGCCCTTTCACCCCTTCTCCTTTTGGGCAACAAGTTGTCAGCTTATGCTATTAAATTCTACAGCTGTGCTTTATTAAGCTTGAATTTCATTGTATCATCTGCTTTGCACTAGAGATAGGCTGCCTGGCTCTGCTTCACCTGTTCACTTCCTCTTGGCTGCCATGAGCGCCAAGCTCTTTGCTCACAGTACCTGTGTACCTATCTCCTTACCTAGGATGCCCTCTCCTGCAGCCTTACCCTTAGGTCTCAAGTTCCTTGGAGGGGCCTGTGCCTGCACCTTCTAGTACTCCATCCCAGATCAGATGTCCTCTTGAGTTCCTTCCTAGCATTTTCCTCATCTAAAATACCTAGTTCATTGATTGGTCAGTTTGTTTCTTTGTCTTTGCCTTTTCTTATAGTGTTTGTCTTACTTATATGTAGGAATCATACCAGTGTACTTCATTGTTTCTCCTGCTCTGTAAACGACAATTGGCATTTGGTAGCAGATCAATACACATGATGAATGAAGTAATTTATTACTTCTTTCCCATTAACATATTTTCTTTCTTTCTTTCGGCACTGGGGATTGAACCTAGGGCCTTTGCACTGAATTACATCCTCAACCCTCTCTATTTTATATTTTGAGATAGGGTCTCACTAAATCACTAAGGTGCCCAGGCTGGGCTCGAACTTGGAATCCTGTTGCCTCAGCCTCATAGAATGCTGGGTTACAGGCGTGTGCCACCACTCCCTGCTAACATACTTCTTTTCAGACATGCTCTGGAGTTGCTGCTCCTCTGACCTGGAAACTCAACTAATGGATGAAGCATCAAACAAGCAGGAACCAGGCCTGCCCTTAAGAGGCACATGTGGGACTCATGGGGACCCGTGGAAAAGGAGACAACAGTTTCTAGGATGGCTGCCCAGGCTTGGTCAGGCATCTTCTGTAGGCTGACTTCTATGTGTAGGCTGTTTGCTCAGAGCACAGAGTAGTTAGCATTTCCACATGCATACTACTGGCTAATCTATTCCTGTACCAGCCTTGTCTCCACTGCTTGGTTTCCTATGAATGTTCATTTCAACCTGAGCTGGTATCCTGACCAGTGTAACCCCATTTCATTCTCTCTTCACTTTGCAGAGGTATGTTTGCTGGGGGATTGAAGGAAATGGAGCAGGAGGAGGTCCTGATCCACGGCGTGTCCTACAATGCCATGTGCCAAATCCTGCATTTCATATACACCTCTGAGCTAGAGCTCAGCCTCAGCAACGTGCAGGAGACGTTGGTTGCTGCCTGCCAGCTTCAGGTGAGGCTCATCTTGTTCAGCAAGGCACCCATGAAGCCCACTGAGTAGTGACACTGGAGTAATGTGGGTCCAGAGGGCCAGGACACCAAGCAGTGAAGTAAGCTGTGGAGTGAGGAGGGACCCTGTATCCAGCTCTGGGAGTTAAGCAGAATGGCTCCTGATGCTCCTTTGGGGTTGGTCTCCTGCCACTTCCTTTTACACTTTTGCTCCTTCCTTTTTCTGGCCTGGTCATTCTGCCAGGAAGAAGATCCAACACAGAGCCAAGTGGGCTGATCCAAGACTATATGTGTGTAATGGCCTGTGTGCTCTGGCAGCTCTGAGCATCCCCAGCCTTGCAGCACACATGCGCCCTTTCTGTCCACCCTCTATTTTTTACTTCTCCCACCCCTCTCTCTATTCTTTTTTTTTTTTTTTTGCAATAGGGTCTTGTTATGTACTACATGCTGGTCTTTGTTGTTTTTGTTTGTTTGTTTGTTTTGTTTTGTTTTGGGATTTTTTGGGGTTTTTTGGTACCGGGGTTCAAACTTACCGCCTTGCACTTGCCAGGCAAGTGCTTGTGCCACTGAGCTAAATCCCCAGCCCAACATCCTGGTTTTGAACTCACTATGTAGCACAGGCTGGCTTTGAACTTGTGGTAATCTAATCTTCCTGCCTTAGCCTCCTAAGTGCTGGGGTTATAGGCTTGTACCTATAATCCCATCTGGCCTGCTCCCATTTCTTAAAAAATTTTTCCTTTCAAATATTTGTTTTCTTACAGAAGTCCAGGTTTCCTGAGGCAGCTCCCATGGTCCTGCTGTTTCAAGTGGACACCCTTAGAGGACTTGGGCTTTAGAAGGTTCAGTTGAGTTTCTGTAGTGTGACTGCAGTTACACAGGGCTGAGCCTGCAGGTGTTTTTCAGCTTCCAATCAGAAGTCGATTTGATCTGTTGAGTCATTTCTTCCCACTTTTCTTGAAAGTGAAATGAAATGCTATGCTAAGTTCATCATTCTGATTCTTTTCTTAGATGAGAGCATGTTTGGGGCAATTTGAAAAACTTCAGTCATAAGAAAATCTACTTAAGGAGTCTTTCAAGGCCTTAGTTGGCATAGTGCCCCATGCCCTGCTGTCCTAAGGTTGGCTCCATATGAAGGAGGTATTCCATACGTGCTCATTGGGCAAAAAGTTTTCCCCATGTATTTTGGTTTAGAGATCTATCCTTTCCCACCCTGTCACTGTTAATTTGCGAACCTTCATCTGGGTTTCTGATCTCCCAACACTGCTTCTCAGCTACCTCAGAACATTAGCCCCACCCCAGTATGACTATCCCTTTCCACACCTGCTACCTCCCTGGAGCTCCCATCAGGTTCCCTGTTCTGTGTGTCTTTGAGACCATTCTGACAGCGCTCTGAGTTCAGAACCTTGGGCCCCTTGGGCTCCATTACTACCTTTATTTCCTATCTTCAAGTTAGGTTAAGTCAGCCTCTTCAATCCTGCTCATAGCTATCTCTGTTCTGTTTCCATTTTCTTTGTCTTTGTCCTGGCTTCTGTCTCTCTATTTCTGCCTCCCAATTGGTTTCTCTTTTCTCCTTGTGTGTGTGTGTGTGTGTGTGTGTGGCACTGGGGTTTGGATCCAGGAGCACTGAACTACATCTGCAGCCCTTTTTAATTTATTTTTAAATTTTGAGACAGGGTCTCCATAAGTTTTTCAAGCTGACCTTGAACTTGTGATGGAACAGGTATTATACTGATACTAAATCATCTTCCCAGCACCATTTTCACTCTCACCCCACAGCTCAGAGACAGGCAGTCTCTTCCCCCTTGGTTTGGCCATTGTTCCTGGAAGTCCTGGGCCATTCAGTGCTGCAGAAGCCATCTTAGTAGGAGCAGCTAGGTTTATTTTTAACATATTGCATTTTTTTCCCCAAATCCATTTTATTTCAAGAAGAGAAAATAAAACAAAGCCGGGCGTGGTGGCGCATGCCTTTAATCCCAGCACTCGGGAGGCTGAGGTAGGAGGAGCGTTGTGAGTTCGAGGCCCACTTGGGCTACAATGCAAGTGCAAGGTTGGCCTGAGCTACATAGTGCAACCCTGCCTCAAAAAACTAGGGCTGGGCATTTGGCTCAGTGGCATAAGCGCCTGTCTGGCAGGCGTGAAGCTGTGAGTTTGATCCCCGGTGCCACAAAAAATAAAATAAAATAAAATAAAACAAAATTTCAAAACATGTCAATCAGGGGACATACTGCATTTTTAAAACACTTTATATTATATAAAGCGAATTCTACTTGCCACAGCACTATTGAGTCCGTAGACCTACCACATAGTATTTTGTTTCTGTAGCAAGTTCCTGCTGGTGGCTTGCTCCTGTGTACAGTGCCCTGTAGTAGCCTAAGATCTAACTCTTCGTGTGTTTCCAGAGACCAAGGTCTGAATCCCAATGAAACTGTTCTTGTTGGGTCATCCCAAGCAAATGCATTCTCTTCTCTTTCTCCTGAGGCTCCTGCATCGGTGGACCTTGGCTGGTTCCTCGGTGAGATTCCACCCAGCACAGGACCCTCTTCTCTAAAAACAGTAGGAAAGTACAGAGGTCAGGGTTTTTTCAGGGTGCTGCTGCTCAAGCCCACTTAAGGCTCTTGGCTCTCACATTTTGCCTGGTCTTCCGGGACCGATCATATGATATATAAGAAACTGGATTTCTTTTTTTTGAGACAGGGTATCAATATGCAGTTCAGGCTGGCCTTGAGTTCACTTTGTAGCCCAGACTGGCCTCAAACTTACAGCAGTTCTCCTGCCTCAGCTTCCCAAGTGCTGCCACCACACATAGCCAAGAAACTGGATTTTGGGAAGAAGCAAAGCAAGAGTGATTGTTATGAGATAAAATGGGTGGTCAAGCACTTTCAGGACTTAACGGCACCCTGGGGACATCTGAGATGGGGAACATGTCTGACAGTTTGCAGGTGTCCATTATCCTTTAGCATATGACCTGGCAAGCAAGTAGGAGCTATCTTTGGAACTTTAAAAAAATTTTTTTAAAATGTTTATTGATCAGCTTCAAATACTAGCAAAAGTCCTATACGTGCAATTGTTAGTTTGTTAATGATACTAGATAAATCCAGTACAGTCATTGTTCAATACCCTTGGGAAACTGGTTCCAGGACTCCCTTTGGATACCAAAATCCAAAGATGCTTAAGTCTCATATGAAATGGCATAGTATTTGCAAATATCCTACCACATAAATTTTTAAATTTTATTTTTGGGCTGGAATCTCACTAAGTGACCTAGGTTAGTTAAACTCTTATCCTCAGCCGGGTATGGTGGTACATGCCTTTAATCCCAGCACTTGGGAGACTGAGGTAGGAGGAGCATTGTGAGTTTGAGGCTGCCTTGGGCTACAACGTGAGCGCAAGGCTGACCTGAGATACATAGTGCAACCTTGCCTCGAAAAACACTAGGGCTGGGAGTTTGGCTCAGTGGCTTAAGCGCCTGTCTGGCAGGTGCGAGGGTTTGAGTTCGATCCCCCAAAAAAAACTCTTATCCTCCCACCTCTTCCTTCTAAGTAGCTGGGATTATGGGAATATGCCACTGTGCCCAGATCTGCAGTAGGCCGAATTTTTGTATATGGAGCCTGCATACAAACAGGGAGGGCTGACTATATTCCCATTTTTAGAGAAACTCTAATATCTTATTTTCCTTTTTTTTCTCAGTACTGGGGATTTGAACCCAGGTCCTTGAGTATGCTAGGTAAGCACTCTACTATATCACCAGCTTTAAAAGTCTTATTTTCCTAAAGATCTAGTCAGCACCTAGTTTGTTATCCCAGGCAGTTTTCCCTAGACCCTTCTCTTTGTCTCCCTTACTTCTGTCATGCTTTGCTGATCAGATCCCAGAGTGTCCTTGGACAACCTTCATGGCCCTGTGGCCTGATTCTCAACTCTGTCCCACTTCTGTGCCATTCCCTCACTTGCCTTCCTGCCCATCATCCGTCAGTGTTTCTGCACAGCTGGGGACCCTATACTTGCAGAGTTCACTGGGTCTCTTGACTTAGTCAAGGAGCCTCAGAACAGTGTGCCAACTTTGCGAGAATTTTGAATGAGGGTCTTAGAATGCATGTTACCCAAGCATCTGTAGATACTCTGCTGGCAGTGCTGAGTGTGTAGGTGATGGGTGGCACAGGACCTGGGCCTGGTGAAGCGTGAGAAGATTGTTGGGCCTGTAACTTCCATTGGAACTTGTTTTCAGTCCCAACACTTTTGAAGAGGGAGACTCTTCTAGAGAGGCCTAGGGTGGGGGCAGGAAGAGATCCCAGGCCCCTTCCACACCAGAGATGTCTGACACAGTCACTGATGATACTACTTTCTGCTCCTCTGGAGGGCCAGTACTTTTGTTCTAAAAGACTGTTGACATATATCAAGGGTATGCTCTTAAGTGCCAGGTAGTTCCTGTGCACTTGCTCATTCTCAACATATTTCTCTCCACTTATTTTATAGATGAGGAAATGGAAGCTCAAAGAGGTTAAGAACGTGCTGTGCATGACTTATTTGGCACATGTCTAAGCCCGGATTTAAACCCAGTCAGTCTGTAGTAATCCTATCATCTGTGTTGGGAAAGGTTGGGGCGAGGGATCTTCTACTTTGCCCCCACCCCAGGGTACCAGCTGCAGGGCCCAGCCATGTAAGCCATATTTCCGCTATTACACTGCTTGAGCCCACCATCAGTCAGCTTGAATGAGTGTCCTTCTCTTTGCAGATCCCAGAAATTATCCATTTCTGCTGTGATTTCCTCATGTCCTGGGTGGATGAGGAGAACATCCTTGATGTCTACCGCCTGGCAGAACTCTTTGACTTGAGCCGCCTGACTGAGCAGCTGGACACCTACATCCTCAAAAACTTTGTGGCCTTCTCAAGGACTGATAAGTATCGCCAGCTTCCCCTGGAGAAGGTCTACTCCCTCCTCAGCAGCAATCGCCTGGAAGTGTCCTGCGAGACAGAGGTGTATGAGGGAGCCCTGCTGTACCATTATACCCTAGAGCAGGTGCAGGCTGACCAGATCTCACTGCAAGAACCCCCTAAACTCCTTGAGACAGTACGATTTCCCCTGATGGAAGCCGATGTCCTCCAGCGGCTGCATGACAAGCTGGATCCCAGCCCACTGAGGGACACAGTGGCCAGCGCCCTTATGTACCATCAGAATGAGAGTCTGCAGCCCAGTCTGCAGGGCCCCCAGACAGAGTTACGCTCGGACTTCCAGTGTGTTGTGGGATTTGGGGGCATTCACTCTACACCATCCACAGTCCTCAGTGACCAGGCAAAGTATCTGAATCCCCTGCTGGGAGAGTGGAAGCACTTCACTGCCTCTCTGGCCCCCCGCATGTCCAACCAGGGCATCGCAGTACTCAATAACTTTGTGTATTTGATTGGAGGGGACAACAACATCCAAGGATTCCGAGCTGAGTCTCGATGCTGGAGGTATGAAAGGGCACTTGGCAGAAACTTTGTCTGCAGGTGATACTCTGTTGCAAGAATTGTGGGCTAGAGGACTGGTCAGGGACATGTTCTGGTGGTCACCTCACCATAGACCAGGGTCCCACGTTAGCTTTTTACATGAAGTTCACAGCTTAGGTGTTCGCCTATTTTGTGAAATAAAGTCCAGAGAATGTAGACCATAGTGAGATAAGGGAGGTGGGTACCAGGGTTCTTTTCATTTCCTTCTGTCTCTGTTCCTTCTCAGAAACCCACTCTTCCTGAATCCAGCCTGCCCATCCTTACCAGGGAGTGCTGAGTTGTGCATACAGAGTCACATGGCTGGCTGAGCACAAGGAATGAGGCATGCTGGACAGGGTAGCTACTCCATCTTACTCACTCTTGAGTTTTGCTGTGTCTTGTTTGTACTTCCTGGATGATCTGTTCTGCTCTTTTCTCTCTCTTAACTGCCAGTCCATGATGGAAGATGACTTAGTGCCCACCCGAGTGCACAGCTTTGTTCAGGAAAATGGAAAGGGCCAGCAAGCTTCGCTGAGCCTCTTGCCAAATCCCTCCTGGCTCTATAGTCAACAAAGTGCTGGGCACAAGGTTTCATGGAAGGAGACAGTTTGCCGAGATGAGTTTTGTGGATTGCTGTGGTCTGCAGAATGCCTCCAACTTTATCAATCAACTAATCTGTGATCCCAGAGGTCCATTTATTTGGCAGAGCAAGGAAAAGTAAGCCAAGTACCCATGGCCTCAGCTACCACTAGGTTTCCTATCCTCCTCCCCATACACACACACACCATACCTTGGTATATGTAGGAAGTCTCCTCACCCTCCTGGACAAGATATGACATCACAGAAATTGCCATCTGCTTCTGGCACCCTTGAGCTAGCTGCTGACAGTTCATATTCATGTTCATATTCATGTTCTATCTTCTAGGGTTAGGGTTGGAGTGGAATCTGGCCTGGCTATGCCTTTAGGAAGCAAACATAGTGATCCTAACTCAGGAGGAGATGGCCAGTCCTCTGGTATTTCTGCTTTTGTAGCCCGAAGGACCAGTCACCTTTGTTAAACTGATGAGATTCAAACAAAGCTTGCTAGTAATATGTTGTAATTAAATATGAGAAGCAGTAGAGTTCAGAAAGGAGAAAATAATTTCCTTCATTTCCCGTCTAACCAAATACTGTACTCAGTAGGTACCGCTGTGGCAGATTCTTGCTTCCCTCTGACCCAGTCTCAAAAGTTTCTTTTTTTAGGGTCTCAGTTTCACAGCTGTGGGGCCAAAGCCAGGCCTTCTTACCTAAAGAAACCCACAGAACTACAAAGCAGAGCTCTCCAGAATGCTTCATCTCTTTCCCACAATAGAAGGTAGAAGTAACTGTGTACCCAGCAGGGAGCCTGGACTTTTGTACAAGGCTGTCCCTGGGTGTCACACTTGAGGACTCTGCCTGTCCTGTACCTTGCCCTCCTGTTATGTGTTGTTGATCTCAATTTCATTCAAAACATTGATCCATATTCCTTTTTGTAGACATGTGCTGTAATACCAAAGCCAAACTCTAGACAAAGCTGACACTGCCCGCATGATCAATAACCCCAGTTTCAAACTCCAGTTTGGGAGTTGTTGGTGATGACAGGTGGAGATGATAAGACCTGTCTCATGGGGCAGCACACCCACAGGGTAGAACTGGTTGGGAGGGCCACAGCCTGCTTACTCACTTGCGACCTAACCTGATATCTGTCCTCTCTACAGAAGGAAAGCTTCATTCATCTTCAGTGAACTCAAAACTTCTAAATGAATCTCTGAATGTTTGGTTGGGTCTCTTGTCAGAATCAAGCCCAGACCTCATGCATGTTAAGCAAAAGCTCTACCACTAAGTTATACCTCCAGTCCTAAGTCCTTTAATTTGAATGTTCGAAGAGTCCAGTTCTTTCTCCTCTTTCCTTGTTCTTAACTCACCCACTTTAGAATTTGCAGACCAGTTGTGGCGAACCTATGGCATGCATGCCACAGCCAACTATCATTAAAAGCTGTAGACCATCACTGCTGTAGACCCTCAAAGTGTAAGAAAAGTTTTTGCAGTAAATTAGGGTTTGTATTCTAAGGAATTGTAAAGGAGTTGTACCTACCAGGTTAAAAAAAAAAAGCTCTGTTACATAAACCCCATGTGAAGTTTCCTTTTTTTTTTTTTTCCTCTTGAGGCAGGGTCTCACTGTAGTTCAGACTGGCCTCACCTGTGGCAATCTTGCTTCAGCTGAGTGCTGGGATTACAGACATATGTCACACACCCATGAAGTTATCTCTTGAAGCAAATTATATTTGCTTCCATAACACCACTGTTTCTCTTTTATTTTTTCTTTGATTGCATCTATATTGCTGTATCAGTCACCTTCATATTACAATGAAATACCTCAGACAACTGACTTATAAAGAAAAAGGATTTATTTAGCTCATAGTTTTGGAGGTTCAAAATCTGTGATGTTGGTGTGAATGTGATGACCATTCATCTTAGTGTGAATGCAATGACCATAGTTTTGGTCTCTGTGAGGGAAGATGGCAGTAATGGGAGTATGTGTGGGTTATATCTTGAGCCTGAGACAGTGAGAGAAACAGGAAGAAACCAGGGTCCTACATTCAGATCATAGCAATTACCCACATTTTTCTTTGTGCCTTTTCCATAGCCCAGTCCTGTGAGTATGAAACACTGATTGTGTGCTATGCCTAGAAGTAGTCTTGCCTTGCCATGACCCCTGACTCTAAAATAATAACTGATTTCCTCAGGCATTTCCATGACTGTTAATATAACTTACATTTAAATTTTAAAAGGTTTTAATAGACTTTAAAGCATTAAAAGTAATGGAAATATTTAAGTTGTGGACATACAGAAGGAAAAAATAACTACTAAATTTAGGAAGGATTTCAAAAACATTTTTGTACCAATTCTAGATTATATCTCTGAGTTTGCAATAGTTTTGCAAGCCAAAAATGTGGATTAAAGTCACTATCTTAGTCAATTCAGACTGCTGTAACAAATACCATAGACCAAATATCTTAAACACATGTGTTTCTCACAGTTTGGCTACTGGGAACATCATGGCGCCTGCCAACCCAGTCCTAGTGAAGGACTTTTCTTGCTGTGTCTTCACATGGTAGAGAGTGAGATCTAGTTTCTTCCTTTCATTTTATTTTTTATTTTTGTCCTTTGAAACAGAGTCTTACTGTGTAGCCCAGACTTGCAATCCTCTTGCCTCAGCCTCCCAAGTGCTGGTATTACACACACACAAACACTAAGAAATCCACAAAATTTGTGTTCCATCTAAATTATTGCCCAGTGCTGTCAGTGTGTGTGGTTCCTTAAATATGAAGCGATAAAATCCAAATGAACTCAGCCTGAGAAACTGAGGGCAGCCAGCCAGGCATGGTGGTACATGCCTGTAATCCCAGCCTTCTGGAGGCTGAGGCAGGAGGACCAGAAAGAGTTCAAGGCCAGCCTGCACAATATAGTGAGACCCTGTCTGAAAAAAAAGAAAAGAAACTGAGGACAGAAGACCAGCAAGGAGCAAGTGAAAGCATCCAGAGAGTTTTGTCTCCCTCTGGTGGGAAAAGCAGGTACGGTCTGGTCTGAAAATAGCATAGGTTGCAGGGAGCGGGTTACTGAAAGCAGTCACTGCCCGCCATCTAGCTAGGTGACAGAACCTCTGTGAGCCCTGACTGCTAGGCCCAGCTACGCCTTCCACTGGCTCATCCCACAGTTCAAGTCTCAGGAGGCCTTTTCTGGTTGCCAAAAATAGCCACTCTTCTCAGCCCCTGCTGACTGGCTGGTCACTCTTTGCCTGCCTCACTTGTTTCTTCTTGGGATCTGGTATTCCATGGGGCACTTGTTTGCTCTGTTTCCCCTTCTGCAGCAGAAGTCGACACCCCGGTCCTCTGTACTGAGCACTGTGGTATTTGTCAAGTGAATGAGTGAGCTCCTTACTGGTAGTCTTACTGTTTTGCTTTCCTCACTCAGCAGACAGTACACGGTGACCTACACCAGATGATGTGCTGAGATATAGGACTGCAGCAGTGAAACCTGGTCTTTTAGGTACCCATGCCCAACAAGTTAACAAGGAAACTTTTTATGCTTCTTGTCCTTTATGATTGTTTATGACATATTCTAGGCCACTGGGCAAATGCAGAAGCCAAGAGATTAAAAGCGATGCCCAACTACACCTCGCTAGATGGGCAGGTCATTGTGACCCAGGTGTGTGTCCCCTCTACTGGTGGCCCCACCTCCTGACATGTTTCCTGTATTCCTAGAGGCTGGCCAAGGACCAGGGGCAAGAAACAACAGCTGCAGAGTATGTCTAACTTGGGCTTTGAAACTAGTCTCCTCACTGGGTATAGGCCAAAGAGGACACTTACATGAAAAAAGCCATAACTGGCCATGTGCCCTTGACCAAGGAGTGTCAGAAGCAGAGCTGGGCAGATGCTAGCAGCCAGATGGCTGCTCCAGGGGAAAAAACCAGACATGGGTTGGAAAAGAATGAGGGCTTCAGGCTCATGGGTCCTGGCCCCTTGTCCCTCTTGGGTCATCTCTGTTCACCCAGCAGGACAGCTCCCTGCATATTCTACATGGGCCCTGCAGAATGCCAGGTCTGGACATGGAGAGAAAGGGAAGAGCCCCCAAGGAAGTGAGGCAAGCATGGGCTTGGGTAGAGAAAGATAGACTGTGTACCGTGAGGGGCTTTGGATGCTGGACTCGGGCATTTGGATTTGGGAATGTGAGCTGGGACCTCACTGGTATGGATGTGAGCAGATGAACAAGGGAGCCCTGAACTCTGCAGAGGACAGGTGAGCAGCCAAGTGGAAGTAGCTGGAAGGCATTAGCAGAGTGGGCCCACAGTGCAGGACAAACAGTGAGCAACAGTTGGCAGAGCCGGGCAGCAAGATCGCTGCTGTGGAGAAGCAGTGAAAGTGCCGTGTGACCAGAAGGGGGCCCTAGCAAAGGAGTGGAGGGGCAGCCTGCACAAGCAGAGTGGGTGAGCAGTGAGAAGACACTTGACTGTGCAGAGGAGGAGAATGAGGCCCATTGCTTGGAGATTAGACTTTTTCATGAAAAGTGGCAAGGAGAGAAGAAAGGTCTGACAAGGGGACAGCTGCACTGTGGGGCATGAGGTGGCCCTGCTCTCAGGAGAGTGAGCTACAGTAACGGTGCCTGAGAGGTGCTGGGCTCAGCAGAAGTCAGCAAAGGTCAGTGTTCCTGCCTCCTTGCCTGGAGCACCCTCCCCTCTCCATAAGGCCTTGGGCTTGAGCTGCTCAACACTGTAGCCTGTCCTTCCAGGCAGCTTCAGCCCAGCTACCCTCCTGGGCCCAGGGGCACTCCTCCAATTTCATGAGCCTCCTGCAGTGATCCTGTATCTTTCCTTCCATGGGGTGTCCCCGGAATCCCACAGGACCCTGCCCTCATGGTGTCCACAGTTCAGGGTAGGAGGGTTTCATAGGAGGGAGACTGGGGGTGACTGAGGATGCCGCAGTTGGGGAACTAAGGAGAGCTGGAGTAAGAAACAAGATAGTTATTTCAGATGCATGAAGCAGGGCTGAGGGAAGCCTGGCACATGCTGGACATTGACAAGGCTAAGGATGTGATGGTTACTATGGACAGAGCACATCTGAGCAGCCCCACATATGGAGTGTTGTGGAGGACTGAGATACCCATCTAGTTGAATTGGTTTACCTGGAGTCTTCCTGAATGGGGACAGATGAGATAGAGGTAGGCATAGGAACAGCACATAGAGCATGGCATGGTGGTGCACGTCTTTAATACCAGCACTTGGGAGGCTGAGGCAGGAGGATTGTTGTGAGTTCAAGACCAGCCTAGGCTACAAAGTGAGCTCAAGGTCAGCCTGAACTGCATAGTGAGACCCCATCTCAAAAAAATAAGACCAGGGATTTAGCTCAGTGACCTAAGTGCCTGCCTCTGGCAGGCGCGAGGTTGTGAGTTCAAACCCTGGTACAAAAAAAAAAAAAAAAAAAGGAATAGCACATAGGCAGCCTGGGGCTAGAAACTATCCCAGAGGTTACACCTGGAAAGACCAGCATCTTGGACAGAAGCTCAAGAGGCTCCTACCCATACCTTCTAGGCTGTGGGGGATATGTACCCATGCTGTAGTATAGTAGCTTGCTAGCCTGTCAGTGGGTCAGCATGTTCTGGCTTGTGGGGGTTGCCAAGGTGGGGGACATTCAGGCTGAGCTACAGCACACGGGAAGGGTGGGAGCAGGCAGTGTGAGCCCAAAGGGCAAGCTGCTTGTCTGGTCAGTTATACTTTGTCCTCATGTCCCCTCAAAGGTATGACCCACGGCATAACCGTTGGTTCCAGATCCAGTCCTTGCAACAGGAGCACGCAGACCTGTGTGTGTGTGTTGTGGGCAAGTACATCTATGCCGTGGCAGGACGTGACTACCACAATGACCTGAATGCTGTGGAGCGCTATGACCCTGCCACCAATTCCTGGACCTATGTGGCCCCACTCAAGAGGGAGGTAAGGAAGCACTCCAGGAGGACCTTGTGGATTTTCTTCCCTGGATGTTCAGTGAGTTGGCGGCCCAGTGAAGGCTGATATCAGGAAAATAGGCCCAGAGAGCAGGGCCCACATTGCTCCCAGTATCCTGCAGAGTGTGTTGATAGGATCCCTGAAGTTTAGCCAAGCTATCTGGAGCAGGCACATTGAGGGTCCAGACCCCATTCTTCAGATTGTACCTCTCCTGAGTCTCACATGCCAATCTTTGTTTTTGTTTTTGTTTTTGTTTTGAGACAGGGTCTCACTATGCATTTCAGGCTGGCCTTGAACCCACTATGGAGCCCAGGCTGGCCTCAAACTCATGGCGATCCTCCTGCCTCAGCCTCCCAAGTGCTGGAATTACAGGCATGCACCATCATACCTGGCAAAATGCTTAGACATGCTGATCTGTGTCATGCCATCCTGAGCCCATAAACTGCTTTAAAATTGTAGTTAAGTGCAAACAGAAGCCTTCTTTATCTGTCCCCCAGCCCAGCTGAAATGAAGTGGGAAATTTCCAAAAATGTCAAACAAGAGGGACTCCGAGGGACAGGAAAGCTCTCAGCAACCTGACTCTAGCCTGTGCTCACAGGCCCCCTGGAAGACAAGGGCTTCCAGATGCCAGGACTGCTTTCAAGGTTCTATTCTTTATGTTGAAAATAAAAATCAGGTGCATTTACACAAAAATACTTTTTTTTTCATAGCAGGGATTGAATTCACAACCTCACACTTGCCAAGCAGGTGCTTGTGCCACTGAGCTATATCCCCAACCCTTTACACAAAAATACTTCGATTTATTCCAACTCGAAGTTGCTGAAAGTTATGTTCATTATGCAGAGGTGATGTTTAGAGGGCAGTTGTCCATCCTGTGGCTCTGCAGTACTTGGACCTGGCCATAAAATGAGCCATGGGACCCAGGGGAAGGAAAAAGCTGTGTTGCCCTTGCTTGCCAAGTCTCAGCCTCTGAGGACAGGGAATGCATCCTGCTAGTGCCAGCATTGCTGTTTGCAGAGCACCTGCTACCTGCTGATGCCTTTGAGGATCCCTGAGCACCTAAAGTAGAGGATGGTGTAGATGCCAAGGCCTCTGTCCCATACTCACTTGGCCTGCACTGTCTCTAGGACCTTTGCAGGACCCTCTTTCCCCTGCCCACCATTTCTCTGTCACGCCTCACTCCAAAACTGAAACTTTGACCTCAGAATATAAGGAGTGGGGTCTTCCTGATGTATCCCACTCCTCTCTACCCAAGTCACTAGCACAGCCAACACAGAGTCCTGTCATTCTTCCTCACAGACAACTGTGTGCTTCCTGTGGTGACCAGCTGTTTGCTCCTCATCTTTGGGGGAAAAGAGCCTCTTTGGAGGGCACTCCCTATCGCAGTCCTAAAGGTGAAAAAATTTTATGGTAAAGATCAAGGGGCCCTTGAGACCTGGTGAATGAGGAGGGCACCTAGATCCCATTTAGGGCCTCCAAGAAGTGGGGGATGGGGGTGGACCAGTTTTGTCTGGGGCAGCAGGGGAAGCCGCAGTTCTCCAGTGTGGCCACAGGAAGGCAGCCTTGGTCTTCAACTCGTGTGGATACGTCGAGCAGTTTACTTTCCTTTCTGGTTGTTTGCTTTCTATTCTTTCTGCAACTATTAATTGCCTGCTATGAGCCAAATCCTGGGATCCAGTGATGACAAGAAATGGCAAACTTTATCCCCGAAGGTGTTTACAGCCTTGTGAGAGAGACCATGATTTAACCACTCTACAAATCAGTGAAGCAGTTACAGTAGTTGTAAGTGGGATGAAAGAAATGAAGAAAGGTGGTGGGAGGCTCTTGCAGGACATGTGGAAATGGACTACTTGGGAAAGTTCTGTCTGAGAAGGTGTCAGTGAGACTGAGCATGAAAGAAAAGCAGGCAACCAGCCGATTGCAGGGCCAGGTCGGACCTGCTGGGTCGGGAGGAGCTTCACAGTCTATCCTGAGGAGGGGAAGCTTGGGGAGCGTTATGAAGAGAAGATGGCTGAGCGGAGCATGAGCAGAAGCACAGGGCAGTGCTGGAACCTGTGGAGGTGAGAGGGAATGATGGACTAACGTGGTTTTGGAGGTGAATTGTAATACTGCATAGACTTAAATGTAATATGTAAAGTTGTCAAACTTTTAGAGAAAAAAACTGCAAGTTCTAGGGCCAGGTGAGATCTGAGACTTCATTTCGAATGTATATACCACAAAAAGAAAAATTGGTAAATTGCGACTGTTTAAAATGAAAAATTTGGGCCAGGCATGGTAGTGCATGCCTATAATCCCAGCACTTAGAAGGCTGAAGCAGAAGGATCACCATGAGTTCAAGGCCAGCCTGAGCTATGTAACGAGACCCTGTCTCAAAAAAAAAAAAAAAAAAAAAAGTAAAAGAAAATCTTTTAGTGAGGTATGGTGGTACATGCCTGTAATCCTAGAACTTTTGGGAGATTGAGGCAGGAGGATTGTAAGTTTGAACCCAACAGAGCAATTTAGTGAGACTGTGCCCCCTAAAAATAAAAACAGCTGGAGATATAGCAAAATGTGAAGACCTGGATTCAATTCCCAGGTGTGGTGGTGCACTCCTGTAATCCCAGCACTCGGGAGCCTGAGGCAAGAGGATCGTTGCAAGTTCAAGACCAGTCTGGGCTGCAAAGTGAGGTCAAGGCCAGCCTGAATTGCATAGCAAGACCTTGTCTCAAAAAGACCAAATAAAAGCCGGGCGTGGTGGCGCACGCCTTTAATCCCAGCACTTGGGAGGCTGAGGTAGGATGAGCGTTGTGAGTTTAAGGCCGGCTTGGGCTACAACGCGAGTGCAAGGCCGGCCTGAGCTACATAGTGCGACCCTGCCTCAAACAACTAGGGCCGGGAGTTTAGCTCAGTGGCTTAAGCACCTGCCCTGGCAGGTGCGAGGTTGTAAGTTCCATCCCTGGTGCCGCAAAAAAAAAAAAAAAAAAAAAAAAAAAAAAAAAAAAAAAAAAAAAAAAAAAAAAAAAAAAAAAAAAAAAGACAAAAGACTTCAAAAGACATTTCACTGAGGAAGATATACAGAGGCAAATACACAACCACCATTCTGAAGTGAGAGTGTTCTCTCATCAGCCTTTGGTATCCACAGAGGTTTAGTTTCAGAGCCCTCTGAGAACACTAAAACTCATGCAGCTCCAGTCCCTTGTATAAAATGGCATAGTTGCTGAGCATGGTGGTGCATACCTGTAATCCCAGCACTCGGGAGACTGAGGCAGGAGGATCACTGCAAGTTTGAGGCCAGCCTGCCCTACAGAGTGAGTTCAAGGCCAACCTGAATTGCATAGTGAAATCCTGTCTCCAAAAAAAAAAAAAAAAGAGAAAAAGAAAAAAATATATATATATTCTTTTGCATAGAACCTTACTTAAATACCTACTACAGTGCAAATGTGTGAATAGTTGTTATACTCTTGTTCATGGGATAATGGCAAGAAAAGGCCTATACATGTTCAGTACAGACACAATATATGAGAATATTTTCCACCTACCATTGGTTAAACCTGTAGATACAAAGAGCCAACTGTATTTGATTTTTTTTTTTGTCTTATTCTCTCTTGCTCACATCAAGTAGTATCAGGTAGGTACTCTCTGCAAACAGATATGGAGGGTTGGGTCAGCAGGTCTGTAGTGTTGCATGGCCAGTGGGTACAAAAGAGGGTTCGAGGTCGATGCATATGGGACACCTTTCCCTTGTGCTATGGCTCTTTCCCTGACTAGCTTTGAAAATGATGCCTTGGTTTTCTTGGCATTCTTCCAAGCAGATGTTTCCATTAGGGGCAAAGGAAAGACAAAGATGGGGTTTGACCTCTGGGTCTGTAGATGTGTCTCCTATTGGGCAGAGGTCAGGGGTCAACAATTAGAAGAGTCTGTCTGTTTAGAACCCAAGAAGCAAGTCAGAAAGTGATGAAGTCTTAGCAAGCAGCTGAGGCAGGTTTGGGGCAGGGAGTGGCCTCAGCAGAGTCTGCCTGGCCACCCTTCTCACTGCCCTCTTGCACCCTCTTTGCTGACAGCTGCTGTCTTGGCTGCTCCACACAGGTGTATGCCCATGCAGGTGCAACGCTGGAGGGGAAGATGTACATTACTTGCGGCCGCAGAGGGGAGGACTACCTGAAAGAGACGCACTGTTATGACCCAGGCAGCAATACCTGGCACACTCTGGCTGATGGGCCAGTGCGGCGAGCCTGGCATGGCATGGCCACCCTCCTTGACAAGCTGTATGTGATCGGGGGCAGCAACAATGATGCTGGCTACAGAAGGGATGTGCTTCAGGTGAGCCAGGGCCTGAGATGCCCACTCAGGCAGCAAAACTGATCAGAAAGCCAGGCATGGTACACACCTGAATCCCAGCTACTTGTGTGGATGAAGGGGGAAGATTACAAATTTGAGACCAGTCTGGGCAACAGCTTAGTGAGATTTTGTCTCAAAGGGCTGGGGATGTAGTTCGATACTCCCTAGGTTTATCCCCAGTACTGCTCCTCCACCCTCTTTCCTTTTTTTTTTTTTTTTTTTTAAGTAGAAGTTACA